>OY998142.1:922611-1228801 GCA_963921925.1 Sphagnum tenellum
ACCAGATGCACCATATATATATACACATATAGCGATGAGTGCTTGAAGACTCATGAGGACATTCTTCTTCTGGTTGCTGGGCAGTATCATTTATTTTCCAGCTAGTCCTTTGGATATGTTCCAATGAGATGTAACGAAAGAGGCATTAGCATTTCATTTGCTTATGTCCTCCTTGGATTCTCTAAAGATATTGGGGGAAGATTAAATGTTCCTGGTTTGAAGTGAAGCTTCTTCTTTCTTTAGCCTTCTCTTGTTATGTCAAGGATCACACACCTAGATCTTTTGATTCTTGAAGACTGTCTTGTCTCACAGGGGATCGATCTTTCACTTGGTTGTGAATGTTTTCCAAGGCCTAGATGATATCAACAGTCCTTCATTTGCAAGAAGGGGTGAATATTTTGAGACAGTCACTAAGCTCCACTCTTGTGTCATCATGCTGAACCTTGAATGGGATGAGCTGATTTTGGAGATTTTGGAGAAGACCCTTCTGACAAAGGTACAGTGCAGACCTTGTAATATATGCAACAGTTTGGACCTTGCCTCCTGATGTACCTGTATCCTCATCAGCAGGACTGGCCAGTGTGCACTTTCAATGTCAAAGGTTCCATGACTCTTGACAAGCAGTTTGAGTGGAGACCAACCTTGTAAGATTGTACGTTGCTGCTACAACGAGTGCAAGGATTTGTAAAGTATGTTGTACAATATTAGGTCTCTTGTGGAATGCCCAAGTATATTTTGTCTCAATTCTCTACTGTTGCATGAAGAGATAGTGTGCTATCCTTAGTTTACTTTGCAGACCACAAGAGGAGTGGTTTTGTGTATTTTACTGCTCTCTATGTAGTCCTCACTATTCAGATTTTAAGGTCCAGGTTGGGGACAACCAATTTTTTCCACCTTTGCTAAGGAGGAAACAATCAGAATGGTATGATCTTGTAAACAAACCAAGTCTGCAACCCACTGTGTGATAATACCTCTAGTTGCTTGCATCGGTGAATTGTCATGTCAGGATTGAGAAAAGAGCGGCTCTGACATGTTTCTTGAAGATGTGGTCAGTTGAAGCACCTTGACAATGGGAGATGAAATGGGCAAGGGCAGAAGGCACTGGATTATTTCAGAAAATGTAACAGGAAGGTGTGCAGCCAGAGACTCTGTGGCAGTGCTGAATGCATGTGCTATTGCAGGTGCCCTTGAGAGTGTTCACGATAAGATCACTGAAAGTGGTTGTGAGTTTGATGTCTTTGTGGGGAGTAGCTTGGTTCACATTTATGCAAAGTGTGGGAGCATGGAGGATGCTTGGAGAATGTTCAACAAGATGCCATCTTGGAATCTGGTCACCTTTACTGCTATGATATCAGGACATGTGAAATGTGGCCAAGGGCAGAAGGCCCTGGAACTATTTTGACAAATGCAAGAGGAGAATGTGCAACCAAACTCTGTTAATTTTATGGGGTTGCTGAATACGTGTGCCAGCTTGAACAGGGCTTCAAGTGCAGGTGTGCTCATGAGCAGATCATTCACAGGGGCTTGGAGTCGGATGTTTTTGTGGGGGAGTAGTTTGGTTGACATGCATGCACAGTGTGGGAGCATGGAGGATGCTTGGAGTGAGTATTCTATCGGTGGCTCTGCAGTGTCATACACATTGCACAAGGACAGGGGTCAAGCATCCTCAAATCATGGTCTAGCATCATCGTAAAGGCGATTGAACAATTCCCTTTGTCAACAAGCATGAAATGACAAAAATGTCATTAATACAGAGGTGTAGATCTGAACCTTCATTCTTCTCTCACTAAAGGCTAGCCTTCTAGCTGCTTTAAACACTTGGGAGAGAAAGATAGCTCTTTGTCTCCTTGTGTCCCTGGGCTCTTCCTGTGGCCATTCTGCCAGACAGCAATAGATCAATAATGTATGGTATGTAAGGCTTCCATTGAGCTATCTGTCAGAAGTGAGGATGCTTGGAAAGTGTTCAACAAGATGCCATCTCATGATGTCGTCTTTTGGATCACCGTGATATTGGGACATGTGAAATGCAGGCAAGGGGAGAAGGCACTGGAACTATTTTGACAAATGCAACAAGAAGGTCTGCAGCTGCCAGACTATGTTTGTTTATGTGGGGGTGCTAAATACATGTTGCTAATGTAGTTGCACTTGAAGAGGACAGCAGGAGTGTTTATGAGTAGATCATTCAAATTGGTTGCAAGTTTGATGTTCTGTGGGGGAGAGAGCTTGGACCGTGACATGTAATGAATGCAAAAATGTGGGAGCATGCAGGATGCTTGGAGAGAGAGAGTGTTCAACAAGATGTCAGTTGTAGAACATGAACTAAAACCCTAATTCTCTGGGTTAGGAACTAGGGTTTTGTGTGTTAGCCATGAGGAAAATTGACATGCAGATCCTGTTGATCTGGGGTGACCGATTTCTCATCATTTTTTTGGACTCCGATCAAGTTTCCTCTAGAATCTGCAAACCAGGATTTGTGGTTTGAGTTGTGAACCCTAAACACTAGAAATTATTTCAGCGACAAGTCGTAAATGCGTCACTCATTTTGAGGCAGCCGAATATGAGTTTCAATGAGCAAGCAATGGTGCAAGCCCCGAAGCTTAGCCCCACCAAAACATGGCAAGGTTTTGGGGATGGCCCAGCGGCATGGGTTTCAATGCCCAAGAGATGTGCAAATAGTGTTGTCTTACATGATATATTGCCAGGAACAGTCTTTTGTGCACAATGAACATGGTTTCCTTTTGGACAACCATATCAACAATTTTGGCGATAATTTTTGGTGATAATTGTATTGAGGTGAAAATTTGGGTGTATAATATTTTGCTGAAGTTTTGGTGATTTTTTTTGGTGATTTTGTGGATGCTACATAAGTCTATGTGGTTTATGTGCCAATGGAATTTTTTTGAATTTGTGGACAAGATGTTGAGGATTGATTGAACCCAATCTTATTGAATGTTTTTGTCATTATATTTCTGCTCAAAATCCCAAAACCATATACTTGTATATATTCCAATTGAAAATTACACGATCATCTCCCTCTATTTAAATTCCTTGACACCAAATCAGAAGTTTTCCATTATGATAAAACCTTTGCAAGTCTTGTAACTAAAATACTTGTTTGGCATATTGGCCCTCGTGTACTTTACACCAAGGTGGTAAAAGGGATAACCTAAAGGAATAAACTAACCCTAATGCTATCCCATTCACACAAAAGGGTTTAACCCAATATGGCAAATGACATGCCATTGGGGGATGAATGTGTTGGGGGTATCTTAACCCGAGGAATAAATATCTTCATTTTTTTCTAGATTTTGGGATCAAGTTAGGGTGAAATTTAGGAGGTTAGTTTGATTTCAAAGGGTTAAAAAAAATACCCCTTCATGTTCACAAGAGCTTCTAATGTTGTTCTAGCCAACCAACATGCACTCTTTCATGTGAGAGAGCAGCACCCAGAATGATGGGCAGCAACAAAAAAAATTTCCAACCTTTATAAACTGCCCAAACTTATCAGGCAGCATACAAATTCCCAACCTGCCAGAAATGTTTTTTTTAAAAGTGCCAGGATTTTTTCAGATGCCCAAAATGTTTGGGCATTAGTGAAATTTTTTTTTCAACCTTACGAAGAAATCTTTAGGCAGCACAAAGTTATCAAAATGCCAAAAGATTTCAAACATCAGGAATTTTCCAGAATGCCTCAATCTATTTATTTGGGCATCATTGAAAATTTTCAACTTTCATTATCTTCAAAGGAAGTCTTAAAATTCTCAAACTGCCCGAATTTTTTTTCCGATCATCACTAATTTGCAAGTCCCCACATTTTTCTTTTAGCAGAAATGATTTTTTTTATTCAATCTATGTAATCTGCCCGAAATGATCAAGCACCATAACAATTCTCAAACTGCCAAACTTTTTCAAGCATTTTGTGAGAACATTTCCAGAGTGCCCAAATTATGGGCAGCATGAAAAAAAAATCTTAAGTTTCCCTAAGTTGCCCAAACTTTTTTGCATAGTTTGGAGAACTCCTAAATACAAACAATTCTACATAAGATTAAATTAAATCCATCATACTATTTTATCTATCTATTCCTCTTTGTGTGAACATTACAAGGGTTTAGGGTTTATTATTTATGTTTTAGTTATATGTAAACCAGTGTTGGGCAGTCCTCACTTTTTCAGTGAGAATCTTTAAGGTTTTCAGTTTGGTTCTCAGAATGAGAATCGAAGGTTTTCACATAAGGTGATTGATAACCTTTTTGAGAACCTGATCATCGGTTCTTTCTCAAGTGAGAATCAATTTAGGTCAATGAAATTGCTCGATTTGGTGGTCTTGATTTTTTTTCTTAGTTATCTTTGAGTGAACTAATAATTCAATGTGTAATAGCTATTTAGAGACACGGTTCTAACACATTACTTATGCACTTTGTTGGCCTTGCCTACTACAAAGGCAAGGATATTGTGTTTAGATTCATTATAGAGTATAGTGGCTTAAGGGATTTTGGCCCATACTAGGTAATAATAATAATAGGTCTTATTTTTATATTGAGGATTTTTGAAAGATGATATTTTGGCTTGTGTGTTGAAACTTGAGATTGGTTATAGAATTTATAATGTCTTGAAGGATTTTTGGTTTGTTTTAGAGGATTTCTTGAAGACTATATTTTTGCATGGTGAAATATTTGAGAGTTTCCATAATTCTTCTTTTGCCTTCAGATACTTTTTAATGTAGATGGCAAGGCCAGTCTGACACACCTCTTATTTTACCTTGTGTGCATCAATACTCCAAGTGAGTGTTACAACTTTAAAAATGCATATTAGTACTTGCCATCTTAAAGAGCCCTTGAACTATTTAAACATTTTCCACCATTTACTTACCACTCATGAGGTAGGGTTTTTAAGACAAGGCAAGTGAGATCAATACTTGTTGATTCTGCCAGAAGTATTCAATGTACATGCATATATTACACACTGGTGGTGCTGCTAGTTTGCCAAACTATGAAGTGATTTAGGATTGATTTGTTGTGATCAGCTACACTCTGACCTCTAATGAGACTTGATGAAGTGGTACTAACGAATTGAATGAGAAGAGAAAGGAATTCTATTTGAAAAGATTTACAAAGGAGATTTGTTAAGAGTGTTGAATCTTCCACAATAGAGTTATCGGTGAAGTCACCCTCTCTTCACCCTGTCTTTGGGCCTGCTTTCACCCCCAATCCCCTCTTCCAGTTATATCCAGAAAATAAGGAAATTTTATTAAATCTCAGTATGAAATGCTGAAACTCAGCACTTATAAGGTTTGAGAGTAGTTGTAGTAATTGTACACGTAGGAATAGTGAAAATATATGTAGCAGCAGTGGGGGTGCTCTGAAAAAAGGAAAGACAGGATGAAACTCAGTTTGCCACCAAACCAAAATAGGTGGAAAAAACTAGTTTGAGTACCAGTTATTTTGGTTTGTAAACTTTTCATTCCCAGTAGTTACACGTTTGATACCCTATTGTGTGCCAAAACTGGTCGTTCTCACCCCCTAATCACAGGACTTTATGGATAACTCTAATATTCAAATTCAGTTTAGTGTGAATGTAAGTGTAACAAAAAGCCCTAAGGTGCAGGGGCATTCCCAAGATGAGGCACCCAGCTTCTTATGATCTGTATGGAGATGCCCTAAACCTATATGTAGGTGTAATTATGTAGGTGCAAAGACCCAGCCCACTTTAAAGGAGTAGGCATAGCATCCCCTCCTAGGAGGGATATTCATGGATTTTAGGTGTCCTCCACCTTCAGTAGGAAATTTGGGGGAAGTGCTTTAGAAGGGTCTAAAGTGGTTGTTTTTTGACCTACATACTCCTTGGCCTAGATGGTCTCCATGTGAGATAGGTGAACTAACTAACTACAAGTCTAAATGTTGTTGTACATGGCTTTTAAGCTTTTGAACAGCCAAAGTCTAGCATCCAAAGGCAGATCACCTATTTCTCTTTTATTATTGTTATTATTATTATTAGGCAGTTGAAGGTCTCTCTGCTTTGCACTTCTTCAACTCATTTAGGGTTTACTTGCTCTTTCTCATAACCACAGGTGGACACACTTCTGGTTGGTTAGTCTTGAATTTCTCACTAACTTGTTTATGAAAGTGGGTATAACTTCACAAAAAAAAAAACAAAACAAAGAAGATCAAATTCCTGGAACTATGATATTTGTTATTGACAACCAATGGATTTGCTTAGAAATGGTTATTAGTTGGTGTTGCATTGTTGTCCTTGCAAGCACCATACTATCTTACAGCCATCTCTAGGCTAGGAGCTGGAAGTCTAATAAATAGAATAATAATTTCTACATTATTGAGAAAATGAGGAAAAAGATTCAAATACTAAGAGCAACTCTGTGGCAATGAATGCATTGTATTTGAGGCACTTCATTTGCCATAATAATATCAATCTATGAAGGAAGATATGTAGTTTCTTTTGTTTTGTAGTTATAAGATCCTCGGAACCAGGAATGGGTGCTTCAGATCTTGTTCTTTGTGTCTTTGGAAAGCTCTTGATGACTAGCTTGGTGCATGGGCTTAGTTCCACGACGTTTGGACTTGCCCTGCAAAAGTTCTTGAATATTGAATGATTTTTTCATGAAAATTAAATCAAATCAAATCATAGCTATTGGAGGAATTGGAATGTGCCTTTGGTGTTGTTGGAAAGATCTTGATGAGCATGGTTTAATGGAATTTATTTGGTAAGATTTTGGATTCAGAAAATGGGAGATATTGATTTTTAGGGTGATTTTTGTCACTAAAAATTCAAATAAATTCTCAAAAAACCAGGTTTTGGAAGGAAAATCAGTTGAGGATGTGGTAACTAATGCTTGGGCCAATGGCACCGGCCACATTGAGAGAGCATTTATGTGCTACACCTGGGCTAATCACTATTGTTAGTCAATCCGTAATAATCTATAGGTAATGTGACAAAACATGGGTGCCGATCAACAAAAAATATTCATTTTGTTATTTTTGCCGGCCTTTTGAAGCCTTTACATGATGCTACTACATGGAAGCGCGTTTGGAGGAACTCGGACCCATTTTGACATCACTATGACATTTCATCTCTCATCCAAAAATTGACATCCATGCATGTTGTTCTAAGAGAGCTTAAAAATTGTGCGAAAAGCTGGGTCAAATAGACACACCGAGGTTGACTAGGGTTAAAGGTCTGGGGAGGAGGGAGTGTTTATTGTAGGCTTGCTCCACAAAGTGGTATCATATAAGGTAGCTACACAAAGGCCCTTTTTTCTAGTCCGAAAAAATTAAAATGGTAGAAAGAAGGGTGCTCGACATATGCACAAAACTCATTGCCAATAATTGCCTAGACCTTTTTTTTTAAAATTATGAGAGAGAGGGCATTTGCACACCCCCCCCCCCCCATGTATAGGCAAATGTGTAACTCTTGGATTATTGTGGCCCCAGTGAACCAGCACCCACCAGCGCACCATCCATCCACTGGATGCCCGTTGTTACTCAGTTATGGATGAACCTCAACCGAGTTAATCTTTGGTTTCACCTTGGTAACCAATTCTGTAGGAAAATAGGTCTCATATATAGGTAGATAGGTAGGAAAATAGGTAACTAGTAAGTAAGTAAGTAGATGGTTTACACATAGGTAAGGGCTGTTTTTACACCTACCTACCTACCTACCTACTAGCAACCTGCTTGTGGGTGATGACTCAACCTTGGTAAACCCTTGTGGGGTTGTTAGTAAGTAGGTAGTTTTTTTTAAAAAAAAAGTAACCTGAGATAATCACCATGGTTACCTAGGGAACTGAAACTCAATGAAAATTGTTTCCAGACCACTTACCATTCATCCTTCATCGGTGCGCTGGTGGGTACCTAGTGGCCCATGCTTCATGATTGTTGAAGTTTGATGACATTTTATGGGTACTCTCACTCACTCCCTCCTTCCTTGCTTTGCGTGACACTCATTTGTGGGGAGCTAGGTTGCTTAACCATCATGCATGCAAAGTGTGGGTCATACTTATTTGAGCTCCATGTGGCTACACACTACCAGTGACAATCAACTATTTTATTTTATTTTATTTTATTTCTTTATGTTTTCATATGGTTTTGAAATAATTCATCATTATTTATGTCAATGTCAAATTTAATTTAAATTAATATACAATTTCATGAAAATGAAAACACACATGTTAATTTTTATTTTATTTTTTCATATCCATGTCGGTGGTGGATAGGGGAAAAAAGATGAAATAGTTAGATACATTAAAGATAATTATTAAAAAAAGGTAAGAGATAGTTATTAAAAAAATTAATAGGAAAAAAAAGTATTTATTTTTAAAAAAGAAAAAGAAATAGTTAGACTTGAAAATGAGGTAATTATTTCTGGAATTGTCTTTGGAATGGTACAAAATATTCCAATAAATCACCCCCATATATACCAGTTCCAATTACTCGTCACCGGAATTATTATATGCCAGCCAACAAACAATATAACATATACTTGCTCAACACTACTAGTGCTCCTCCGAGGATTCAACAACTCATAACAAAATTGAATTCTTTTGTGCAATATTTTGCCAAAGTTTGTAACATTGATTTAAATTTTGCCATTGCAAGATTGCTTTGTTCTTTAAAATAAAAATTTCTTATTTTTTAATTATTTTACTTTTGGGCCTGAATTACTAGGATTCTATCTCAGGTTGAAATAAGTAGCCCAAACCCACTACCCCCCCCCCCCCCCCCCAAAAAAAAAAAAACACTTAAAATTTTCAGCTTTCATACTTTCAAATGGCCAAATAGCCTGAACCCACCACTAAAAATTTATATAAATAAATAAATAAATAAAAGGATCCTTACAATTTCCAGCTTTCATACTTTGAAATAGCCAAATAGACCAAACCCACCACTAAAAATTATATAAATAAATAAATAAATAAAAGGATCCTTCAAAATTTCAGCTTTTGTACATTCAAATAGCCAAATTTAGCTAGATATTAATGGTTGGTGTGTACAGGAGAAATTTTAATAAATTAGATTTAAAAAAGAAAAGAAAAAAACCTTGTTTCATTTCTGAGGTTAAGTTTATAACCACTAAGGCCTCATTGAAGAAGGTGATGGTACCAGTGCAGGTGTTTTAAATAAAATAATAATAATAATTCTGTGACACTGATTGGGGGAAAAAAAAATTTCAAAAAATTATTAGAAAAATTGGTTAAATTTACACTAGAAAACCAGAAAATTTTGGTTGAAAAGTAAATAGTATCAGAAGATCTATATATATATATTTATTATTATTATTATTATTTTTAAAAAAATTATTCTGAAACTCTTCAAATTCAAAAAATTCCAAATTTTGGGCTGTCAAACTCTAATTGTTTAGACTCTAGAGTTTATTTGTATTATTTTCGAGATTTGGCAAATTTTCAGAAAAACGAGAATATTGTGACAGAATATTCTCCCTTTTTTTGTTTTTTAAAATTTTCTCATTTTGAAGAAATAAACGATTCTAGTTCCGGTTCCACTTTGGAGAATCCGTCTCCATTCTTCGGATCCGGTTCTTCTGCATTCGGAACTGGAACGGACCGTTGTGGCAAAGCGGGCCGAGAGCGTCCTCCGCACGAGAGAGGAGAAGCTCTGAAGAGTGCGACGCCGAAGAGAATCTCCTTCCCGGCAAAGGACACGCATAGGACGACGGCGGTTGCAGGTCCTTGTGGAACTCAGTAGCGAAGGACGGGATCACAGATCTCTCTCTCGCTGGCTGGCAAGCAGAGAGAAAGGGAGGGAAAAACGGGGGTGAGAGAACGGCAGGTTTTGTGAAACAAAATCTGAAGCTTTTTGGTTAGGTTTCCAACCAACCTTTTCAAAGCTCCTTTGGCTGACTGGCTTGTAAAGCAAAGGGTAATAATTTTTGTTGGGGTTTTGTCTCTTACCCGGAACGAACGGAGAGCAACATGCAGGGAAGAAGAAGGGGAAGGAGAAGAAGAAGAAAATGTTAGGGATTGTTGAGACGATGATGTTGTGATGCGAGGAAACTTTTTGTAGTCGGTAGTCGCTGTTGGGGATGATCAAGAGTGGTGCTGCTGGATTTGATCTGGTGGCAAATCAAATTCAGGAGGCCATGGAATCGATGCAGGTTTTTGTCGGGGCGGGCAGGGGACGCTGGAGTCGATGACATTCAACTTTTCTGTAAGACACATTTCTGAGGGTTTCTTTCTTCACAAATTGGGGAGGAAAAAAAGAAATTAAAATTGCAATAGATGTGCGCCTAGGGTTTGATGTTGTTTTTTAAGACACATTTGTTCTTGTGCTCTAGAGTTTCTTCTTCTTCTTCTCTTCGGATGTGAGATTTGTATGTATGTGTATGTGATGTACGCACACATGTGTACGTTTTGGAGGTTTTGAAATGAAAAGCTTGAATAGAATTTTTTTGGTGTGCGCGCTTTGATAACGAGGTTTCAGTGTGTTCCTGTTGTTGTTGTTGGCAGTGGAGAGATACCTATGACATGATTGATATCAAGGCCAACTGAAATCTGATTCTTGTTTTGTGGAAGAGGAAGTGATTGAGCATCTCACCAGAGGAATTGAAAGGGAGGTTCTTATGAGATAGTCAAGGAAAATTATGCGATAGCGATTGGGGGTTTCTAAAGTACTTGTGGTGCTATATTGGAGTCACTTTTGAGAACTGTGAGGATGTGTAATTTGGCTGCTATTCCATCCCTGGCCACAACACGCATGCAACAGTCGCTGGCATGATTGCTCCGCAGAGGACCTTAGTGTTGGGAGAGATAGAAGGGCTAGGGACAGAAAGTGGTGTAGGTGGATTTTAGGGCATGTGAGATACTCCATAGTATTCTTCTTCCTGATTGGTAGGTCTCAGGCATCCAGACAATGGATTGACGCAGCAGCAGGCTTGCTAAGAGATGTCTGAGAGAGAAGTGGATTGAAGGGTTTCTTTGCAGTGGCAGAACCGGCCACATATCTGTAGCTTCAGGCAAGACGGTTGCCAAGTGTGCAAGACAATCAATCAAGCACAGAAGCTTTGCAGAGTCCAGACATCATTTGTCTGAGATCAATCAAACTCTAAACAGCTTTCTCCCTTGCTTTCGTAGGGGATGATGGACCATCTTCCTCAGCATTGTGTTGAGATTATTGTGGAAAAGGTTGCACAGTCAGAGGATGTGATTGATGCAGCTGTCTCTCTCGCCCGTCTTTCATGTGCATCCAAGAGCCTTCATGATGCAGCTATGGATGCTGGAGGTTGGAAGGCATCTGTTCAGCTGCACTTTGGGGTTAGCTTCCCCACAAGTAAAAGGGCAGCTGTCATGTTCAAACAGTGGTACAGCTTTGCCAGAGAAGAGCTTGCTATCATTGAGTCAAAGAATCAGGAGCTGAATGACCAGAATCTGACAGCCCTTGATGAACTCAGAAGAGAAGAACTGCTTTCAATTCACCTTCGGGTGAAAAATGATGAGTTCACAGTGGCAGAGGCAAACAGGAGGTTTGGCTTGATGGATGCAGATCTGAAATTTCTCAACCAATTGAGGAAAGAGGAGCTGAATGTCTTTGATCGTCTACGAGAAGAACAGCTTACTTTGGCTGAGGTAGAACAGATTTATCATCTCTGTGAAGCTGACCTTAAGCACAAGCACCGGGAAGCATGGTTGGATACTCGGTACAGACCACCAGCTCTAATTCGTCTCTTCCGCTTATTAGATGTTCTGCAAACAGTGCAGCGCAAGCATGGATCTATGGTTGCCTTCCAAGCTCACAGGCTGAAAAACTGGAACAGAAAGCTGAAATATTGGCATCGAGATATGCACGAACAGAAGGAGGTTCAATCAAGGCTGTTGCAAAACTAGGATTTTGCTTCTGGAAGTTGGTCTCTTCTTTCTTCTCCACTCCATCTCCCTGCAATAAAGCACTGACCTGATGCAACAATTTATTAGGTCAGTTTCTTTATCCTTCTCCTGTCTACCTCACTGAAGCGCTGAACAAATATATTACATGAGGTTAAGTTTCTTCCTTGCTCTGATGATGAATGCAAGTGCCCAGGGCTCTGTAGGATACGAGATCATATCATGTTGCTTTCTTCCTTGAGATCAAAGGGAGAGACAACTGGGTGGGATTGTGAAACCCATCTGAAATTGTTTTTCTATTGAGATCAATTGAAATCTGTTCTGGCTTTCTTTCCCTAATCAGTTGTTCCTACTGGAAGTAGTGTTGACATGCTTATAACATGCTTGTCAGTGGTATGTGTGCTCTTTTTCATCCTTGTGGAATTCTCTTGACAACTGCATTGAGATTCTTTCTGTGCTTGTACTGTTCTAGAACAGTGATTTGCAGAATAGGATTGTGATCAGTGGGTCATCCAATTTCAGGACTTAATTCAAATTAGTTTGGGTTGCCCAGTGGCATAAATCCAGGCTGACTCATCAAAAGCCAGATTTTAAGGATTTTTTTCTTTCTGAAATTGCCATATGTAGACAAGAGGTTTCATGTGAAAAAAATGCTCCAAAGTCTCCAAATTTTGAGGAATTGTTTTTTCTTCTGAAATCACCATATTTAGAGACAATAGGTTCTAGCACAGCAAAATATAGCAGGATTCTTTTAAATTTGGCTAATTCTTCTTTGGGATGATTGCCCATGTGCATACATCACAAAATTGAAAAAAAGAAAACGATAATTAGAACACAAGGTTAGTAAGAGGGATTCATCTTCAGTCCCTTGTAATTATTCTTTCTTGCAACAAAGGGGGTACCACCAAATGATACACCATAGTAACTAGTCAAGCAAGAACCATTGCCACAAATCAAGTCACACCAAGCTTTGAAAATTTTGAGAATGAAAATAAAGTTATCGAAGAATTGATTGAGGGAACATCAAGTTTTTGCACATCTCCTGTGCAAGCAGCTTTTGTAGTTGTTGATTCCAACAATTAGTGTGGCCTGTGCTGTTGGCCCAAGTGTTACAAGGTTCTCAACTGATTTTTCCTTCCAAAACCTGGTTTTTTGGAATTTATTTGAATTTTCAGCAGCAGAAATCATCTAAAAATCAATATCTCCCACATTCTGACTCCAAATCTTACCAAATAAATTCCATTAAATCCTGCTCATCAAGATCTTTCCAACAACACAAAGGCACATTCCAATTCCTCCTAAATTTTCAGTGAAGAAATCATTCAATATTCAAGAACTTTTGCACCACAAGTTCAACTGTCATGGAACCAAGCCCATGCACCTGTCCTCACTGAGAGCTTTCCAAAGACACCAAGAACATGATCTGAAGCATCCCAGTTTGGTGGATCTCAACACTACAAAACAAAACAAACTACCTTCCTTCATAGATAGATATGCGGGAGTAGCAACAAAAACCATGGCCAGCCATTTAGAACAATCACAATTGTATTGGGTCAGCTTTGATCCATTCTGTGTTTTTGTGCGCACAAAAAAATGTACACATGTTTGGTACATTCTATGTTTCCTGCAGCAAAGAAATTGACATGACCACAAACTTGCAATTCCATGTTGAAATGTTCAACTTCGACAAAGTCAAGAACCAAAACGAAGTAGCTGTACAACTAAATGTTCTTCTTTCCATGGCATCAAACACAAAAGAAGTTTTCATAACTTGAAATGTTACAATTTTTGTCAATATCAAGTAACAATGTGCTCCTCCTCCCTTGGAACAATTTTTTCTTCAACAAGCGGTTCACCTGCTTTTTACACACATTTCATTTTGAAAGCTTTTCTCATACCATCATCCCAAGTTTGGTTCAATGTGCTTACAAAGGAGTCCAAAGTCCGGATGTTTGGATCTGGTGTAAACAGGCACCCAAGCCAAAGAGTCATCATCACATGTAGAAAATCAAATGGCTGGTCTTTTCTTGCCAATTACACTTTGGGCTTCGCATTGCTTCACACTAGTAGTGATGATCAATTGACATAAGGTCAAAATATTAATATATTTAAAAATTACTTAAATCAATTATTTGAAGAAAATTAATTATTAAACTTTGATACTCCATAATCATATAGATTGTCTCTGAAATCATTTTGGTCTTTTGTTGCCAATTACACTTGGGCTTCACATTGCTTTGCAGTACCAATGACAATCAATTAACGGAAGGTCAAAATATTAATGTATTTAAATTTTACTTAAATAAATTATTTGAAAAATAATTAAACATTGGCGATCCATAATTGTATAAACTGTCCATGAAATGGGTTTTGTCTTTTACTTGCAAATTACATTATTGTTATGAACCATGTAGGGCGGTAGTCAATAAAAATTGTAGCACTTCTAGAGGTTTTATCTTACCCGCCTCTTTTTAAATTCTCCTATGACCCATATGGGCAAACGCATGCAGCTGAAATTGGGAGTTTTTGTTGTCAAACCCAAACTTATGCCAATCCAACTCCAATAGATATGACTTCTTAGATACGGCTAAATAATGAAAATTTTCATTCTCATGAAAAACAACTGAAGGAAATTGCAGATTAAATTGTCATGCATTCAACACAAGTTTCATTAAATGATAATATTTAATTTAAATGATTGACAATATCGTGTGTGAAATGAATTGCAAGTCTTTCATTATGAGGTGCCAAATGCTTGTGTAATTCTAAAACAATGGTGATGACAAGACTCTTAAATACCATTCTAGAGGTCAAATGTTTTTTTGGTGATTGGAATAGTATCACGGTGATGTGACAATGGTGCAAAACAATGTCAAATGTGTCCAAAAAAAAAGGGGGATCAAAATAATCTACTTAAGACAACATGAAAATAACAAACCCTTTGAAAAATCTGCTCAAATGACATGAAAATCCTCTTCTATAACAAGATTTACAAATTTGAGAAGGATCAGTGATTTCCTTCATGGCATTGATCTGCACTATAAAAGAAGAAAATTACATGCAGTTTGAATCTCCTTCTCATCTCATGAAGCCCATTGAAATTCCTTCTCATCACATGAAGGAAATGACATTCAGAATGGACCACACTCTGTGAGAGCATAGACTACAAATCATGCACCCACCCTTCTTCAATCCAGCTTTGAAACTTGACTAGGTAGATATTCATTCCTGACTTAGAGGAATTTTTCTAGTCTACGCAGTCTTTGCAACAATCCTTCCAATATTTAATTGATGTTATTCTTCGGCCTTCTTTCTACTTGCTACTATTTATTTGTGTAAGATTGTGTTCAAAATCCTTTGCTCATCAGCTTTTGGAGCCTTTTGCCTGAATTTGGACCTTCTTCTACAAGGTTGCAAGCTTGTATTGAATACAAAATAAGCTCTTCAATGTGAATCCTTATTTTATCCAGTGAGCAAGCAGCACTGCTTCTTTGTTGCAAGTAATGGATACAGTGAGCTGCCAAATAAAAGACACAAGACACAGAACACTCCATATCCCTGATCTGAGGATTAACCATGTGCTACTGACCGTCAACCAAAGTTGACAGACAGCTTACAAAAAAAAAACCCAACAAGCAAACACATACAACAAGGACTCTGAAACAATAAAAATGAGACGATGGGTGGAAGACAAGCTGTCTTCTGCAAACTGCCGCAGATGTAAAATGTCATAAAAGTACAGTCTCTTCCAAGTGCAAGAAGTGCTTCTAGCAATTGAAAGGATGGGGTGGTGGTGGGTTTGTACAAGAAAGTAAGTGCTTATGCATGATCTGCTCTCACATGCCTCCTCTTCTTCTGATGATTGTTTCCAAAAATCCTCTCTCCTCTCATGGTGCTGAATCCCTTGGTCTTGTGCTTGACTTCCCATTCATGCTTGGAAGGCTTCCTCTTGACAAGATTTCTAGTGATGGGTGTGCCAACCTTCTTCAATCTGCTTAGAGGCATTGTCATTGGCTTTTTCCTGACAATGGCCCTAAGCAAAATGTCAGAGCATGGGGCAGGGATTGTGGCGGTGGTGAAAACCAGGCAGCCAGGAGTGATGGGCTTGTTTAAGGCATCAGTCTTGTTTTCAGAGCCTTCTCCTGCTGCTGCTGCTGCTGTTGTTCCTCTTTGTCTTCTTCCTCTTCACGCCACAGCTCTGCTTAGAGTCATTGTCATTGGCTTTTTCCTGACAATGACACTAAGCAAGGCCTATGTCACATTCCTCCCATGAACCCCAATTTGCAGCTATCCATGTTTGTCATCATCATCATCTGCTGCTGCGTGCAGCAAGCTCTCTCCACAGCTAGGGCACAAAGGGGAAGAGAGTGATAGCATGACAAACATGGAACAATGGCGACAACCCAGTGCCACCATCCCTGTTGTCTCTCTGCTGCTGCTGCCGTCACTGCTCTCATCAGATTCTCCCTTCTTTTTCTCTTTGCAGTTTGCTGCAGGTTCCACCGCCGCCACCACCTGCCCATTGGCAAGTAGAGAAGAAGAGCTTGCTTCCGAGCATGTACTATCCGTCGTTTCGGAAGAAGCTGCAGTAGTTAGGGCCGCTGCAGCCGCACTGGTATCCCAGTCTGATGATGATGCGGCAGACGAGGACGTCTCAGGCTCCTCCTCGGGCAGACAATCAGCCTTTGAGTGGAAGCGAAACTGCGCTCTCCGCACGCGAGCTCGCACGGATTCGTCCGCTTGCCGAACAAGCTCTCGGGGATCGCGCTTTGCTCGTTTGCCCGTACCCGCATGCAGATAGTAAAGCTCGTGCGTCTGCAACAAACAAGCAAACAAAAGATTCATAGAGAGCATCAGTTGCGGCAGCAGACATGAATGGATCGCCTTCTTCAGAAACAACAGCAGTAATTACTGATGGGTAAGCGAGCGTCCCTTACCCTGAGATCCAAGAACTGCTCCCACTCGTCCGGAAGAGGCGATTGCGCATGAAGCTCCACATCAAGCTCCATATCGTTTCCGCCAGCAACAGCACGCGCTTCATATGGATCCTGGAGTGGTCCTTCTTGGTCATGACGACCCGCTGCTGCTGCGCAGCAGTGTTTCCGTTTGGTGCAACCAGCAGCAGCAGAAGTAATACCGCCGTCGTCGTCGTTGCGAGAGTTCAGCATCTCCAACTGCTGCTGCATTAGTTGCAACAGCGCTAGCGGCCAGGCCTGCTGCTGCTGCCGCGGCTTGACGCTCGCTGGAGGCAGGGTTTGTCCCGGCGTATCTGGAGACAGTGGAGGAGGAGGAAGAAGAGGGGAACATGATACAGTAGTAGTTTTGGTAAGAGGAGCTGGAGCTGCAGCAGCAATGACCGTTGTGGTACTAGAAGGAGGTGGCGGAAGTGTAAGCGCCATAGAAGGACTTGGTGGGTGGGTTCGGATCTCGAGTGTAGAACAAATGCGAGGCGCTACTCTCCCTGACCTCCCCATTAGGTACTTCTCTCCACAACAACAACAACGTTCAAAAGAACTCCCCTCGAGAATCTATCTTCTTCTTCACCCCACTATGAACACCTGCTGCTCTGCTGTTATTGTTTCCAGGTAAGCCTCCTGAGACCTCAGGGATCCTTCTAACAACACCTCCTCCTCTTGCTAATCTCCTTCATTCTGAACACAACTGCCACTCTTCAATTCTCTGAAAAACAACCAACCCACAAGCTCCCAACTCCTCCAACTCACTAGAGAGAGAGAGAGAGAGAGGGACAAATACACACACAGCGCAACAACAAACACAAATGTGATGACACCCACAAAAACTTACTTAAAAACCGACGGTTGCAACAAAAACAAACAAACAAATAAAACACAAATGAGAACGAGAGTAGCAGCAACAACAACAACAACGGCCAGCAGAAGACCTGAATCCCGAACCACGGAGCGTCTTCTCCAAGCACAACACACTTCACTTCAGTGCAGCAATGCACTATTGCCGGGAAACAAAAAAAAACACACACACACACACACAAACCCAATGGGAGGGGGGCCGGGAAGGCGAGCACACACACACACACACACAAAAAACTTCCTCAACTCCTGCAACAACCAAACAAGAGAGAGACCCCACCAAAAACAAAAAGAATAATCTAAACAAAGAAAAGCTTGCAGACAAATGTAGCACTTAAAAATCCAAACAAACAGACAAAAGAAGAAAAAAAAATGCGAAGAAGAAGAAGAAGAAGAATCGAAATACCCCCAAGTTCCCACAACAAGAAGCTCTAACAAGAACAACAACGGACAAGCACAACAACGAGAGAGAGAGAGAGAAAGAGAAGACCACTTGGAGAAAAACCAAACCCAACCAGACTAGACCAAACCAGACCAGACCAGACCAGACTAGACTAGACTAGACTAGACCAGACAAAAAACAAATGCAGAAAGTGGGATTTTCTTTAGGAGAGAAAGATGGAGAGAAATGGGAACACACAAAATTGGAAAGAAAGAAAGAAAGAAAGAAAGAAATAAGAAAGAGAGTAAGAGAGAGTTAAGTAGGTAGCTAAGAGAGTAGGGTAGTAGGTTGGAAATTTTAATAGGAATTTGGGGGAGGGGGGGGGGGGGGGGGAATAATGACATATTTTCAGTTTATATTTTATACTTTCTACTTCCAACAACCAACCCAACTACAACAACCAACCACCCAACCCAACCCAACCCTACCCAACCCTAACCAACCAACCAACCAACAAAGCAATCAACATGAACATGAGCTATTATACCCGCCATTATACCCGCCCATTAAGCTTGATGGCTCTCCTTTTGCATCAAGCTCCTTTTGCATGAACATCATCATCACCATCTTCATTATTACTAGTAATGAATTGACAATGGGTGGCTTTATTTTTGGGGGAAGTCAAATTAAATTAAAGGGGAGGGTGAAGGGGAGGGGGGGTGTAAGAAGATGAGGGAAAGTACTAATAATAATAATAATAATAATAATAATAAGGAGATGGTGTGAAGATATATATTTTTTAAAGTTGTTTTACTTAGGATTCTCCCTCACTCTCCCGTCCCCACCACCCAAAAATATAAGGGAAACACAATGCACTAAATGGGGAAGGAGAAATTAATGAGCTACCTAATAGGACTACCTAATAGAGCATTGAGGGTGCTTCTTGTTGATGGGCAATAGTGTTTGTGTAACCTTGGTTGGTAGGTCAGTTACAAAGGTCTAAATGCTAAAGGGACAAAAGTGTCATGGAGATACCATACGTGTTTGTTTGTTTCTTTGTTTGTTTTTGTGTGTGAGTGTGTGTGTGTGTGTGTGTGTGGTGTTTTTATGAATATACATTTTTATTTTTTCTATTAAAAAATATGTTGCCTTGCATATCATTTAGAAAATGGAATTGAATGATTTTTTTTATTTTTTTTTGGGGATTTCTATTGGGAGGGGGCTTTGCTTATGCTTTTTTATAATAAGCCCACAATAGTCGAGGGGTATTTATATAGGGGGGAATGGGGATGAGCGGATTAATTTGATTTGAGAGAGAATTCAATTGGATTTTCTCTCTTTTTTTTGCCCTTTTGGTGAAACCTTAAACCCTAAACCTCTTTGGTGATCCCACCCCCAAAAGGTAGGTTGTTCTTCTTCTTCTTCTTGGTCTTACAAAAAGTACTAGTAGTAGTAGTAAGGGGAAAGAGGTAGTTGGGGAATCCATAATGAGAGCACCTAACTCTTACCACCCATGCTTGCCCCCACCCATCTATTGTATGCAAAGAAAGAGATATAGGTAAAAGCAACAACGAAGTAAGTACTTTGGTTTGAGGGCATTGGACATGGCCTCCACAATCTTGTTTTATACTATATTATTAGTGATGATGAAACCCTAAACTTCATTCAACTAAGCACTTAGCAAAGGGGGGACAAGAAGGAACAAAGATAAGAGAGAGAGATGACCCAAGTCCAAGCCAAAGGAACAAACCCCAAAGTAGGTCACAATGGGACACATACATAAGAGGAAATCACTCTAGCTCCAAGTGGAAAAACTAACTCATTACCATATGTGTATACAAAAGCATGGAATTTCCTTGCTTGAACAAACACATTTTTAGACTCAACTTATTACTCCATCACACTTGTCTTTCCCGAAGCAAAAAAGGTGGGAGAAAATTAGGGTTTACATTCTACATTGGATCCCAAGTTCCAACTACATTGAAAAACATAATTTCAAAAGCCCTAATAGGTAACAATTTCTTCATTCATAGGCTATAGGTACCCATGATATCTGTTCTTAGGGCCTTTGATTTTGTTGGTGTAAAAAAAAGCACACACCCACTCTCACTCTCACTCCTCTTAACTTCTCATGGGTCGATTAACAACAATTCAAGTTTTTAAGGATTGGCACCAAACAATGGTACAAAATAACTCTTCCCATGTCCAGATTTTGTGCCATACCTCCAAATATTTCACTATGTTTTTGTAGCTATCTATCTCCGTAACATTAAAAAAATCGGAGTAATTATAGAAGTCGTAGCAAGTATATGATATGTACCAACTCCCTTTCACCTTCATGTCTTTATTCTTCCCAATGGCCTTAACTTACTCCAAGTCACTTAGTTTGTGTGGCCGGCGGATGTCTCCCCCTAAACCCTAAACCCTTCCATATAAGGTGCGTCCTCTTATGTTGAGGTTGAAATATTATTAACAAGGGTTTTTACAAGTTTGGGTTAGGGTTTAAGAAGTACACTCAACAACTACACTAGATCACTTAAAACTAGGAGGAAAAAATATGATTCGAGCTGCACATGTGTTCATCACCATGGTTTGAAACTCTCACACTTCAAAAGAAAAAGCATGACTCCGAGTGTTTGTCCTTGTTGTGAGAGATTTAGGGTTTTCATCACTTCATAGAACCCTAGTATGGGAAAAACCCTTGTCACATTGTACTACACTTGTGAAGGCTAGCTCCCATTGGCCTCTCCTAATTTTTGGGCCTCCAGCCTCCAAGCTACAAAACTTCCAAGTAGGGGAGGCCCTTGGCAAGCATGGCCTTCCCCTATAATAAACCCAAATTTTCTTTTGAGGGGGGGTCTTTTGTGTGATTGTTTGGATTTTGGTGTGTTCCCAATGTGTTCCCCAACATGTTCTCTCTCACTATCACCTCACTTTGTCCCATATGCTTTGCCCAATGTTGTCCCTCTTGGAACCGAGATAGATAGGTGTGAGAATATTTATATCCTTTTAATGTCTAGAGTGAATGCTTGTTTAATTGGGGAGTCTCCAACTTAAGAGAACTTATTTTGTCATGAGCCAATCAAACAAGCCCATTGCACCCCACCCCCCCCCCCCCCCAAAAAAAAAAAACAAGTTGTGGACTTGAAAGGCACCCCCAACTAATTAATACGACTACATCACTCCACTACATGAGGAGTAATAGGTTGTGAATTTCCTTACAAAGTAAAGGGTGTGATTGATTGAAAGAGGAGGAGGAGGGAGGACAAAGAAAACTTAAGTACCAAGTGAATTTCCTTACAAAGTAAAGGATGTGATTGATTGAAAGAGGTGGATGAAGAAAACTTAGGTAGGTACCTAGTGAATTTCCTTGCAAAAGGGTGGATGAAGAAAACTTAGTTAGGTACCTAGTGAATTTCCTTGCAAAAGGGTGGATGAAGAAAACTTAGGTAGGTACCTAGTGAATTTCCTTGCAAAAGGGTGGATGAAGAAAACTTAGGTAGGTACCTAGTGAATTTTCTCGCAAAAGGGTGGATGAAGAAAACTTAGGTAGGTACCTAGTGAATTTCCTTGCAAAAGGGTGGATGAAGAAAACTTAGGTAGGTACCTAGTGAATTTTCTCGCAAAAGGGTGGATGAAGAATACTTAGGTAGGTACCTAGTGAATTTCCTTGCAATGGATGGATGAAGAAAACTTAGGTAGGTACCTAGTGAATTTCCTTGCAAAACGGTGGATGAAGAAAAATTTAGGTAGGTACCTAGTGAGTTTCTTTGCAAAGGGTGGATGAAGAAAACTTTAGGTAGGTACCTAGTGAATTTCTTTGCAAAGGGTGGATGGATTGAAAGAGGAGGATGAATAAAAACTTAGGTACCTAGTGAATTCCATTACCAAAAAAAGAGTTGGATTGATTTTAAAGAGAAGAATGAAGATTGATTTTTTTTTGGACTCTCACAAGACACCTTTTGGATGCCTTACAATTGCCAAATCCCAAGGGGAAAAAAAAAAAACCATAAAAACAATTTGCCATATTTACACATTGGGTACCTATAGGTGGTCGAAATTTGTTTTTTGTTTTTTTTTTTTTTTTGGGGGGGTCCAAATTTGGCGAAAATTCGCCAGTAAAACAAACACTGATGAGGCTTGATGACGCATCATCTATCCTTATGTATGATCCATGAATAGCCACATAATTAAAATAATGGCAAGGACAAAGGGGGGGGGGGGGGGGGGGGGGGAACTATAATATAATAATAACACTACCAGCAGATGCCTAATTTTTATTTTATTTTTTAGTCTAATTATCGTCGGTGCCAGGAATCCAATGAAGGGGACTTAAAGACTTAACACACCCGTCCAATGTACCCGGAGAACCCGACAATTAGTTACATGCTAGCCGAGTCATTTGCCCAAAAACCCGAGAAATTTTGAGGAGGGGATGGTGGGGGGTAATTTGTTTTTCTTTTTTCAAAATGGCGATTTTATTTTCTTTTTAATATTTTTAAGTCGCCAAATTTCGAGTTTCTCTAAATTAATTTTTTTCTTGATTCTATCCCAAGTGTTGTTGCTACAGGTTCGCCAAAAATATAGAAGGATGCTAGATTTTTATTTTTTATTTATTTTTCATATTTTCTTGTCACCACTTCAATTGCTACGTCACAAAATTGGAAAAGAAAACCTTAGGTCAGTCATATGAGTAGGGTTTTTTTTTTTTTAATTTAATTTCATTTTATGCTTTTCCATTATGTGATGTAGTCATCATTGGCCATCATCCACAAGAGGAATTAGCCAAATTTGGCTATAGGTCATCAGAGAAGAAAGTTTTTTTTTTAAAATCTACAAATCCTGCTATTATTATTTGCCAAGCAACCTTGTTGGAACCTATTTTCTAAATACGATGATTTCAAAAAATTAAATTAAATTAAAGTTTGTTGATGATGGATTTTTTAATTCAAGTTTTGAAATTATTAATAATAATATTATTAGTATTATTATTATATTTTTAAAATCACTAGATTCTATGTTTGCTTCTAGTTGGTAACCTCAACCACGGTAGAAGAAGGGGTGAATGATCAAATGTTTTCATTTTCATAATATTTTGTTTATAAGGAGTCAAATTTTGGCTAAATCTTCTTTAGGATTATGGCTACAGCTTTGACTACTACACAAAATTTGAAGGGGAAAAAAAAACAACACTCGAGTAAATTAAGTGAAGTAAACCACCCCATTCACATGATTGAAATGTTGCAGAGGGACATGTGATGAGGTTATTAATTAGGTTTAGGGTTTAATTAGTATACTGTAGTATTTACTAGGGTGGGTTTTGGCAGATGCTGAAATTTATGGGTTTATTTTAGTGCTATGGGGATTTCTGTAGACACAAAATGTGTTAACGGGCAACTGATCTTTACTTCCCTGGTTATAAGTTTGTGTGTGGACACTCTGAATTGACAAGATTTGGGTTGTTGTGGGTTTGTGTGTTTGCACTTAATTTTGAGAGGAATTAGGTTTGTGGGTTTGTTGTGTGTTGGCACTAAATTTTGAGAGGACTTGGGTTGTGGATTCGTTGTGTGTTGTTGGCACTAAATTTTGAGAGGACTTGGATTGTAGGTTTGTGTGTGTGTGGACACTACAATGAGAAGATTTGGGTTGTGGGTTTGTGTGTTAATCACTACATTTTGAGAGGACTTGCGTCGTGAGTTTGTGTGTGGACACTAAAATGAGACGAGTTGGGTTGTGGGTTTGTGTGTGGACACTAAAAAATAAGAAGAGTTGGGTTGTGGGCTTGTGTGTTGGGCACTACAGTTTGAGAGGATTTGGGTGGTGGGTTTGTGTGTGAACACTAAATTGAGAAGATTTAGGTTGTGGGTTTGTTGTTTGTTGGCACTAAAATTTGAGAGGATCTGGAGAGGGTTGGCTGACAAAAGGGTTTGACCTCACTAAGAAAGAAAACAGGAAGCAGCAGGCGTTCGTGCTCCTGCCTCTGTGTGCTTCTTTGCAGCCTCTGTGTGCTTCTTTGCAGACAGATAGGTGAACATCACAGCTCTGACTTGAACTGGCCTTCTTCTTCTTTTCTGGGGGTGAAATTCTGAGATTAGTACTAATTATTAAAAACCTCATAATACCTCACAAGAAGAACACTAAAAAAACAAAAGGGAAGAAGAGACCAAACCTCATTGATAACACCCTGCTGATCTGTGAGGGACTCACAATTTGAGAATTCAGAAGCAAAACTGCACTCACATGCACCACAAGAGAATGTGGGTTTTTTCTCACACAAAAAAAGCCATGATAGCTCGCAACACATGTGTGAGATAAACATCATTTGTGGTTTCATCCATTACAAATGTACACAATATGTGCTGTTTATTATTGTGGCATCTATTTACATTAAAATTGTCATTGGGGAGAATTGCAAGGCATAATTTGTTGTAACTGCAGCTGTGATGCACGGAGTTCTTGTCATGCACTTTTGTTATACCTGACCCAATTGTTGATGATGGTGGAAATGAAGGAAAAGCAGAGGCCTACTATATACACTGGTTTAAGCGAGGACAATCCAGTTAGCTGATGAGAGAGAGAGCGAGAGAGAGAGAGAGAGTGACGGACAAGGTGCTTAACAAAGGAAACCACAAACATGGACTCCGAATGTGGGTGGTGAGTGAGTATAAAATAAGACAGAATTCAAACTCTCATCACCACCTAGGCCAATCGATAATTATGTTTGACCAATCAAAAACAAGGAATTGCAGCCAATTATTATTAATTGCCGTTTGTTAGGGTTTTGGCTCTTTCAGAGCCCTGAAATATGTGCATTTTTCTCAAGCTCAAAATAAGTTTTCAAAGAAATAATTTCTTCAAGACATTGTTGTACTTCATTCAAAAGGATATGTAGACATCCTATTATTATTCAACCTTGTCCATACCAAACATATACCAATCTTTTTTGGGTGTGGATAGGGTTTTAATGAAAATTGGATTACAACTTCAACTTCCAAGAACATAGTTTATGAAAAACAAAATGTGCCCATATAGAATTCAGCTCTTATAAATTAACAAGTACTTAACTAGAGTGACCAATGTTGAGGTGGTGACACTGAGTATACATTTTCATAATTTTCATAAATGCAACTGCAATAACAAATTGCTATTTATGTGTGCAAGTGATGGAATGGGATTCATGTAAATAATGTATTTGACATTCAAAACATAATGTAAAAGCTTTGTGAGAAATTTTATGATATTCAACTCATAATGAACTTTTTAAACTTTAATCAAACCCATTTGAAAATGGATAAAATCTAGATAGATACTCATCAAATGCATCACAACATGTATCTTTAGCCAAGAATTTGTGTATACATATAGATACACGAAAATAAAATAAGTTTATTCATTTCATTCTATTTGTTTGGTTTTCAACAACTTTTTTTGCATGAAGAAGCTAATGTTGTAATACTTGTTATACATTTCATGTTCTTGGATTACTTTACCATGAGTATTTTACCATGAGTGCCCATGAATACCGGGTGACCAACCATTCCTCCGAATGTCAAATAATTGGTCATTCATTCATTTGTATTTTTGTTTGAAATATTGAGTTCATGAATTGCAACTTTTGTTCCACCTTAATGTGTCTTCATGCTTTTATGTTTGACAATGACACCTCCATTGCCAACGATTTTCTATAATTGTTGTATTTATAAAGACCACCTTAATTTCACTTGTGTTGGACCCTTGCTTGAACCAAGAAGGCTCAAAGTTCACTCAAATTTTAAACCAATGAGCCTTGTGTCATTTTAAGAAATGACACATTGGACCCTCAAGTCTAGTAGGGCACAATCCCTACCAAAGAGCCTTCACCAAATTGAGTTTAACAATTTCTAAAATGTAATATGTAACCATTTGAAAAGACCATGTTTTAGGCACAAAAATAGTCTTCATATTGGAGTTACTATCAACAACATTATGGTGACAAATATATGGCTGTCATGTCACTAGCATTCTAAGTGCATGAGCGATGGGAAAATTCTCTTCCATTATGTGTGGATTTCTTATTTGGTGATGGATGTTTGAATATTCAAATGCAAGAAAAAAATTTGTTGCAAAACCCATTAAAGCAAGGGCAAGAATTTTAAAAAAGAAAAGAAAAAAGAAATTCAAAAGTGTCAAATACTAAATAAATAAGTTAGAATTGTTCACATGAGTAAACATCCAATCCATGTGCAAATTGCTGAGAATTTTTTGTGTCTTGTGGAAAGGGTAATTTTAGTTTCATCCATTTCTTTCAACTGTATGATGATCTGCATTGAGTGGAGCAGGGCGGCTTCTTCTTCTTCTTCTTTTTTAGTCCAAATTTCCAATGTTGTGTAATTGAAAGTTTGGGGGAAAAAAAAACACACACACACACACAAGAAAAATAAGAGAAATTTACAATATTAAAAAAAATCTCCTTTTTTAGTCAGAAAAAAATCATTGAAATGGAGTCAATCTCTCTCAAACTTGATGACAAACATCAATACATCTCATGGGTTTTTGCTATAAGCTGTACAATGATGCCCATTGCTAACTCCAAGCTGAAGTCAATGAGTTGATAAACCCTGGGGTGGCAGAGCTTTTGCTCAGCTTTGCATGGAATGATTCCAATCCAAAAAAACAAGGGGGGTGTCACACTGACTGTGGCCTTGCCATTTACATTAAAAAGTATCTTAAGGCGAAAGAAGAATTATGGAAACTTAAATATTTCACCATGCCAAAATATAATCTTCAAAAAATCCTCTAAAAGAAACCAAAATCCTTCAAGATATAATACAACCATATAATTAATCTCAAGTTTCAACACAAGCCAAAATATCATCTTCCAAAAATCCTCGTATAAAAAATAGACCTATTATTACCTAGGGGCAAACATCCCTTAAGCTACTCTTCTCTATAATGAATCTAAACACAATATCCTCGCCTTGGTAGGCAAGGCCAACAAAAGAAGGAATTGGGAGTGATTGAATTTGTTGGGAATAGTTTCTCTTTTGTATAGCCTACTTACTACATGTGGTTAGAGTAACCAAAAAGGCACCCACCCAAAAAGCATACCTTGAGAGATGGATGATAAATAGGTGGACGGGAAACACTTTTTTTCATTGGGTTTTCAATTCCCAGTGTTTAGGGTTTGCTGTTTTTACTACAAACCTAATGAACAACACACTAGTAACTCTCTTACTAAATTTACATACAAACCCATCCATCCACATGCATGTAAGCTCTGACCTATTTTTGAGTGGATAATATTGCCAAGGTGAAAGAAAATGAGTCAAATGTTGATTTACAGTTTGAGTCAGAACAGACTTCCAAATGGAATGCAAAAAATTTCATTCCCAGTTACACATTTGATGCCCTATTATGCCAAAACTGGCCATTCTCGCCCATTCTGTTATGACTCAACTGAATGTGCTGGTGGCTCTGGCTTCACTCTAGCCACTAGGTTGTCAACTTGTCAGGTGTTTTCTGCAAGAATTTTATTTTTTTTAATTATTTTTTTTTGCTAGTACCAGTGTTGTACTGGTATTGACTTTTGAACTGGTTTCCATATGGGGTTTTTATGATCACACTTAGCATGTACTGGGTATTGGGTACTTTTTGTCTTAAAAACTTTCAAACCAGTCTGGTGGTACTGGTGGTATTAGAGTCCAAGGCTGATTTTTTGTAGGTCTCATACCAGACTGGTACTGGTTTAAGGCTGGATGATATTCCTTCCCATCGGTTGTGTACCCCCCCCCCCCCCCCCACTAATATGTTCCTCTTCAATATCATGGACTCATACCAATATCAAAATACCAAGCTGGGTGGCATCCTATGCATTGGTACAACAACACTGGTTTGCAAGCAACCCAATTCATTCATTCATTCATTCATTCATTCATTATGTACATGTTTGTTTTGTGGGTGTGACTTTGTCAGTTTTTTCTAGCATCAATCTAAGCAGACTTTGTATCCTTTTAACAGCACTCAGTTTTATATATATATATATATATTTTTAAATAATTTTATTTCATAGATCATAAATTGTATGAATTTGTGTGAATTCTTTATAATTATGTATATATTATGTGAAAATTATTATGCATGTTAACATGTTTTGAAAACTTGGGTTCAAAACTTGGAGAGGAGTATGGTTTTGAAACTCGTACTTAATAAATAAAAACAACAGCTGCAAATAATTTTCTTTTCTTTTCTTGAAAATTTGAGGTATGACCCCCCCCCCCCCCATAAAAAACAAGGGGGTGTGTCACACTATGGCCTTGCCATTTACATGAAAAAGTAGTTTAAGGCAAAAGAAGAATACTGGAAACTCAAATATTTTCACCACAAAAAATAATAATAATAATAAATTTTATATATATATATATAATCAATCTTCAAAAAACCCTTTTAAAGAAACCAAAATCCTTCACAATATTATAAACTCTGTTACTAATCTCTCCAGTTTCAACACAAGCCAAAATGTCTATCATCTTTCAAAAACCCTCATATAAAAACAGACCTCTTATTATTACCTAGGGGCCAAAATCCCTGAAACCATTATACTCTATAATGAATCTAAATACAATATTCTTGCCTTAAAGCGAAAACAAAACTACCCTTATACACCAAGTGATTTCATTGAATTTTGAGTGAATTCATTGGTTATACTAAACAAGACCTAATAAGAACATAATGAATTCACTATTCTAGTGAATGAAGATTAATGAACTGCATCACATTAAAATAGTGAACGAGGATTAGTAAACTGCACCACATTAGAATAATGAACGAGGATTAGTGAACTGCACCACATTAGAATAGTGAACGAGGATTAATGAACTACACCACATTGTATTAGAATAATGAACGAGGATTAGTGAACTGCACCACATTAGAATAGTGAACGAGGATTAGTGAACTACACCACATTATATTAGAATAATGAACGAGGATTAGTGAACTGCACCACATTAGAATAGTGAACAAGGATTAGTGAACTCCCCCCACATTTTAATAGTGAACGAGGACAAGTGAACTGCATCACATTTTGTAGCAATGCTCAGTAAGCAAGGCCAATAACAATTGTAATAATAGTTGCTCTGCCATAGCCTGCTCCCATTGACCGGGGGCGGTGACAGAAACTACTACAATCATAGTAGAACTTCAGAGTACTCATGTTCAACCTTCTCAAACTCTCTCTAGTGACTAAAGTTGTAAGTTGTAACCACTCTTCCCCACCCTCCAGCCCACCTGAGTCAGAACTTGCTGCCTGCCATCTTTCTTTGTCTATAGACCCAATCAATGCGAGAGAGAGAGAGAGAGAGAGAGAGAGTATCAAGGAGTGGAGAGAGTGCATTCATTGTCCAAGCCAAACATTTGCAGCATTTTACAATGCAATTCCACAAGGGAAATTCAGATTTGGAGGAGTGGTTTTGTACCTTCTAGCTAATAAGAACAAAAAAACCCCTCCTTGCACCACCACTAATGCCCTCCACCCACACACATATCCCCCAAAAAACAAAGTGCTTCAAGTATCCAACAAGAATCCTAATTATATATTAGGCTGAGGCCTTTTGCACAAATGGAAAACAAGGGATGTGTATCACATATTGTGGCCTTGCTATTTTACATTAACAAGTATCTTAAGGCAAAAAAAAGAAGAAGAATTATGGAAACCTCAAATACTTCACCATGCCAAATTATAATCTTCAAAAAAACCCTCTTAAAGAAGCTAAAATTCTTCAAGATAATATAACTCTATAACTAATCTTAAGTTTCAACACACCATGCCAAAATATCATATTTCAAAAATTCCTCATATAAAAATAAATAGACCTATTATTTATTACCTAGGGGCCAAAATCCATTAAGCTACTATACTCTATATTGAATCTAAACACGATGGCCTTGCCTTGGTAGGCAAGGTCAAAAACCTCCACAAAATTTCATAGTCTATTTATAAACGTGGGGTACATATGAAATATCTTTCAATTAGTAAATTTGGGAGTGGTGATTCCCAAGATTTTTTTTTCTTTTAATTTTATTTCCTTTATTATTATTATTATTATTATTATTATTATTTGTGGTAATGAGCCATTTTGATTGGACCATTAATATTTTTAAAAAACATGGAGGCTCCCTAAAATAGAAGGTTGTATTTTTTAAGTATAGAATTCCCCCTCTTTTGACCACCTTAGCAAAAACCAAACTGGAACCAGGCCTAATTTTTGGGATGGTTCTGGGACTGGAACCAGTTCCCAGGTTAAATTATTTATTTGTGAAACTCAAATCGAGGTTTTTTAAATATAAAAAATAAATTTTAAAGACCATAACCAAGGGGGCTAACCAGAAGTTAACCACCAATTCTAGTTCAGGTTACTTAGAACTGGAACCGGAAGTTAACCATCGGTTCCAATCCAGGGTACCCAGAACCAGACCATAATTGAATCTGATTTTCAGAATTGGTTATATTTATATTTTTTCTTGGCTAAAATTTTTTTTATTGGCTAAATTTTTAACTCTTCTTGGTTAAACTTCTATCTCTTAGTAAAGCATATAATTTTTTTTGGCTAAACTTGGTTGTGCCTCACGGGGCCCTTATTCTCATATAGCCCTTGCCCCCCTGGGGACTTTACCCTACAAAGAAGGTATTCCATCATAGTAGCCTTTTAAGTTGGTCCTCTCTTTGTGTTGTTCCTCCCCTTTCCCTTCTGGTTCAACTTGGTGCTTTTTCTTCTTTTAATAGAGTTGTCCTTAAAGTCACCAAGCTTTTCACCCTGTCTTTGGGCCTGCTTTCAATCCCTCTTTTAGTGGTATCCGCAAACTAATGAAATTTTATTAAATCTCAGTATGAAATGCCGAAACTCAGCATTTAATGCACAAGGTTTGGAGACTGATTATAGTAGTTGCACAAGTAAGAGCACAGTGAAAATATATGTAACAAGAGTGGAGGAGCTCAAGAAAAAAGGAAAGACAGCATGAAATGAAACTCAGTTTACCACCAAAATTGGTGGGAAAAACTAGTTTGGGTCATCCCAGTTATTTCGCCTTGTAAAATTTTCATTCCCAGTTACACGTTTGATGCCCTATTATGCTGAAACTGGTTCGTTCTCGCTCCCTCCCTAATTGTGAGACTTTACTACGCTTTGTAAAATTTTCATTCCCAGTTACACGTGTGATGCCCTATTATGCTGAAACTGGTCAGTTCTCGCTCCCTCCCTAATTGTGAGACTTTACTACGCTTTGTAAAATTTTCATTCCCAGTTACACGTTTGATGCCCTATTATGCTGAAACTGGTTCGTTCTCGCTCCCTCCCTAATTGTGAGACTTTACATCGGATAACTCTAATCATATATTATGACACCTAAATGGAGACTTTTAACACTTTTTTTGCATCAGTTTTATTCAAAGTGACCAAAGAAAAACCAACCATTGTTGTATAAAATTGTTAGAAACAATTCTCACTAGACTAGACCTTGGTTGCAGCTAGCTGGCTGGATGAATGAATGAATGAATGAATGAATGATCTGCAAAACCCTGACTTAATTAATGCCCCATCTGTTGAATCCAGTTCTGCACTAATTGGGCCCCCCTGTGCCCATGTCTTTTATGAAAGCTCTGCCAAGCTGCACACTCTATTATTACAAAATGTGGGTGCAGTTCACTAATCCATTGGTCCCTTTCAGTGTCCATTGTCTCAAGTGGATTCACTCAAAAATCTAGTGAAATCACATAGTGAACGAAAGACATATTTTTTTGTTATCATATATAACAACACATAATATGTAAAATAGTTATGGGCATGTAAATATGCCAAAAATATAGTGCCCTATCAGATGAGTGTAATTAAAATTATTATAACCCTATTAAGCCAAAGCTATGTTAGAATTGGACTTAGAGATCTTGATTTAATCTAAAGCATGATATATATAATATACATTTAGAAGCAACTTTAATGGATTTGGGGGGGGGGGGGGGGGGTTAGCTTTTACCATGGTAATATGTTTGTGAGTTTTAGATGTCAACCAACAACATGAGGAGTTGGAGTTGTTATATTAAGTAAGTATTTAGTGTGTCTTTGTTTTTTGCCTAGTCCACCACCATTATAGGGTACCATGGCCACATGCAGCAAAGTGAAATGCAATGGGGCCCTTTTTATTATGTTTCAGACACTCTTTTGTCTTGTTATGAAACAATTAATTAATTTAGGGTTTCTGGGCTTTGTACTACTAAGAAGGTTGACTTAGTTTTCTCTTTTTTCTGGGCAAAACAATAATTTGTCAGGCTTTGTGGTTGCATCCAGGCTAATAAACACTTGGTAGAATTTGGGGGAAAAAAACATGATAGCCAAGGGGAGTGAAATGAGTGAGTGATGATCTCATGGTTAACCTCCTTTGTAAGATCTACATATCCTCTCTTGTTGGGGGTAGTATATATAGCCTAGTATATAGGCTAGGAGGAGATTTGACTTTGCATAAATTAACCTTTGTCAGGCTAGGGTTTAGGGTTTAGTCCTCATTGCACAATATATTATTTATTGCCTTTGTAGTGTGTAGTATGTTACTAATCAATCAGCCTCTCTTTTGTGTGTGTGAAATTTTACACACTAGTGAAAAAAAAAATTAATTATTCAGTCACAAATTCAATGGGCTTTGGGAGGAAACTTTTTTTTGACAAAACCTTTTTAGAAACTTCAAAAAAAAAATAAAAAATTGCCATATTTCTATGCATGGTCCAAGTTGGTCATTAAAATTATATGAGGATTTTTATTTTATTTTTTTCATATTTTGTTAATAGTCAAACTTGGCTAAATCCATTTATAATGGATTATCACCACCTTCACTACATTAATTTCTTTTCCTTTCATATTTTTTTAATAGCCTAATTTGGCTAAACTTGGATTATGTATGACTGCCACCTCTATGTTACATCACCCCCCCCCAAAACAAAACAAAAGTAAGTACTAATAAGTATTTTTTCTTCACATTTGTGAAGGATCATAAAAAAGATGTAATCATACCTCCGTATTGTTGGCTACCCACTTGAACCTATAAGACAACCCTAAGTTTGCTAGAAGATTTAGCCAACTTAGGCTTCAACTTGAAACTAGATGTGAATTTTAAAAATTCAATCATCCTTTTATATGTTTTGTTACACACTAAAAAGAAATTGTAGAAATATCACGATTGTCATTACTCTTTTTTTTCACTTTTGGCAATTGAAACTTCCAAATACTTGAATTTCATTTTTTTTATTTCCTTTTTTGTGAAATTTTGCTAATAAAAAAAAGGTTGAATGGCAAACTAGGAGATAGGATGGCGAGTAATCAATGAAAAGCAGAGAAATAATGGGGATATAATGGTTTTTGGGAATTGCATTTTTAACCTTTCTAAAGCTTGAACATTGAAATTGTTAACCTTATGATTCTAATTTTGATGGTGAAAAAATAAAATAATGGGGAAGGAGGTTGTGGGCATGCCTTGGGTGAACTAGAACTCAAATAATATGATGATAAAAATATCAAAATTCATTTAAATTGTTCATCCCAAACACCTAATGCCTAAACTAAATCAAGGTCTTTGAGTTCAAATCTAACAATTTTTTTGGGTGTAATATGGCCACCAAGAGGCCTCACTCAAAAAGGTAAAGGTATCGACGAGGGTGATGCTTCACAATAGCCATTGTGGACATGCCAAGAGTCAAGAGATTAGATGTTGTGATGTGTGATATTCTTTTCTTATTGATGGTTAGTGTGAAAGAATTTGCTTAGATGTAAGAAGGAACTTGGTATGAGATTTGGTAAGAGAGAATCAAATATAGTTATGGTGAAGCCTAGACCCTTAGGCTGGTGGGAAGGACTTGGAATTTAACTTGTTTTACAAAGCCAAACCTTGAAGGAAATGCATCACATTCTTTGTTCCATCCCTTCTGTTTGATAATGGGGTTTTAGTATAAAAAATGTACACACATCAACATAGGCTTTTCATGGATCAGGAAAGAAAGATTGGGGAAGTAATAGTTGTGAAATGTTAATTTGAGAAATGTTTCTAGCAAAGTGTTTTATGTGTTAAGAAAATAATATTTTTAAAAATTATGATTAGGTTAGGAATTGAATCTCTAATTCTGAAATAAATCATAAGTTAGCAACCATTCAATAGATAGCAAATAGCACATGAACATTCCAACTTCTAGTTGTCATACTTGCATTTAATGAGACATATGCCCATGATCACATGTACTCTAAATCGAAAATAAGAGGGTGGTAAAAAACCCCAAAAAATAGCCAAACTTTAACCCATACCGACCCAAAATTGGCATATTGGAGCCAACACCTACATTGATCTCTTCAACTTCTTTGGCTAAACTCTTAGAGACTACATCTACCCAAAGAAATGTTAATTTTTTTAGACTAAAGACTCTGATTTGCTTAAGGATGGGATGTTTCTAATATTTAAAACTTAGAATCAACCAAAACAATTTTAGGGTTTTAACCATGGTGTTGGGTAAGTGTTGGTTCAACTTGGTCCCCATAAATTGGTTCAAATTAAGTTCCACTATTTTAACCTTTGCATTTACCATCAACATTACCTAGTTTTCAAGATCTTATATCTTGTATTTAAAACCCTTTTGTGGCCTACAAGACCTCTATCTTGAGGTGTAGGCTAATTTGTTGGGTATATAAGCATGTGTTGCATGGGTTGATTTGTTTTCATTTGGAAACTATACTTCCCACATGGGATGTGGAAGAAGTATTCAAATAAACCACCTTTGAAGGCCAAAATGGGACATTTGAAGTCACTTTCATACATGTCAACTTATCATGATGGCATTTGAATCCTTAACCATTAAATTTGGGTTCACAATTTTCCATAAATGATAATATCCTCTCTCACCCCAACAAAAGTTCTAGGCCTTGCTTTTTGTTTTGAAATATCTTTGCATGATTTTGTTGTTTAAATACATGTCATGTACATATTTTTGAATAATAGTATGTCTTTTAAACACGGTGTATGTTCAGTAACAAGACGATATGCATGGAGTTAATGTGCAAGATCAACTTTGCCAGGTTTGTTAATGACCAAACATGTTCCAACAAATTGTAGCAAAAGTTTAATGTCTTCACATTTGACATCGCCTTACATAATGCATATGGTTTGTCCAAATGAATGTGTTATCAAACATGTTATCAAGCAAGAAAGTCTCAACCTTGTTGATTTTCAAAATTTGTAATGCATATGGTTTGTCCAAATGAACGTGATATCAAACAAGTTATCAAGCAAGAAAGTTTCGACCTTGTTAATTTTTAGAATTTGTAAATGATAGAAATATGGACAAGGGATTATGAAATTGGAATCATGAAATAGTCTAAATTGAAAGTCACTCCACTAACCTCAATATCACAAAAAAAATGTCAATTATATGTGAATAACTTCAATGTGGTGTATGGTCATTACATTAAATGCACAAATGTCAAAACTTGACTTGGTTTGAATGTTGCATAATTTTGCATTTATGCATATTAAGTTAAAGATAGAGCTATTCATGAGCAAGGTCAGCCGGACCTTGAATAGAACAAAAAAATATTAAGACATTATGACATTATAAATTATAACAATAACATTAGTTAATTTTATGGTGAAGGCATTTGGATTTGAACTACCTAGATTTGATGAGGTTGATTGAAGATATGGCCAATTTCCTTCATCAAGGGTTACTTGTTGTTATCAAATAATGTTGCAACCCAAAGTGAATTGTGCAATGATTTGGAAGGGGGTTGGAGGTGTTCATGTTAATGTTGCAACCCAAAGTGAATTGTGCAATGACATGGAAGGGGGTTGGAGGTGTTCATATTAAACATGACTCTTGTCATTTGATGCATGGGTATTGATGCAAAGGTAATTTAACCAACTTGTTCAAGTTTTTTGATAGTTGTATGAATGTTTGCAACTAGGATACGACACAAACTACCAAAAATTGTTATGAACACAATTCACACTTTGAATATATATATATAGATATGACCAAATCAATAAAATAACATAAAAATAAAAATTTCCCAATAATCAAGAAAGTTGAATCATGTGTTCAAAAAAGTTAAGTATCTTGGGGATTATCAACTCCAAACATGACACACAAAAGCATTTTGATTTTCAAAATGGAACTTCTAAAATTTTTAAGAATTTGTCATTTCAATGAAGGGGTCATTAGGTTTTATTATACTATATTATGTAGAGGAATAGTTTCTCCTCCAAGGGGTTCAAGTTATGTTGAACATTTTGTGTGGTACCAACTACATTATACACCTTGTTTGGCTCTTTTATGTAGTTTAGGTGATTAATGGTTGTATTTGAAGTGTGTTGTTTGTTCCTTGGAGCTTTTCCCTTTCACCAGGTTGCAAGGAGTTTTTATCAAAATAAAAAATATTATCACTGCCATTTGACATGCATATATATATTATTTATTTATAATTTATTTTTTGAAAAAAAATTAATTTTTGGGTTTGTGAGTCTAAAGCTAATTACCCTCTTTTTTGAATTAGAGCTTTTGCAAAGTTTCAAGGTGTATTGCCCCACATCATCTAACAATAGGCTTTTGATACACCTCCAATTACTAAATTATACTTCTAGTTTGTAACTCTTGAATATGTCAAGGGCTTGGTCTTTAGACTTAAAGATAATTGATCACGATTTTTTTCTAAATTTTTGTTATATGTGATTAATTAACATGTTCCTCTAATGTGTGAATTTTTTGGTGAACATAGATATCACTATGGATGAAATATCTATTTTAATGTTTTTATTCCACTTGTGTTAATGTTTAGGAGTTTTTTTCAAGTTTGTTTCCTTTTGAAGCAAGTATACATTAATGGTTCAACTTTGTAGCTTAAGTATTTTTATGTGTAAATAAATGGACAAAGAGATTTTGTTGGACCTACGGGCACTAGATCAATGGTTTTCTATTTGGAATTCTTTTTCATTTTTCTAACTTGAAAATCTGATTTTGACATATACAAAGGATCCTTGTGAGAAAATGGGCTTATTTCACCATATTTGAAAAAAATAAAAAAATCCCCATAATTGTACAAGAAATTTCATAAGGTAGCCAAAATATAAAATGATTCTTAAATATCATAGTAGTGACATACGAAATACGAGTATTTTTCGAAGGTGCTCAAAAAAAAATTATTTTCAAATATTTTTTAAAAAACATTATAAAAATACAAAGGCTTGAAAATTGGCCTTTGTATCAAGTATTTTTAAGTATTTTTTTAAAGCCCAAAAATACGTATAATACGCGTATGTTTGAATCGAATTGAGAGTATGTCACTACTATGTTAAATATTTCTAACCTAATAATTGGTCCATTATTAAATTTGGCTAAATCTTCTTGTTGAGATCAATCACTAACTTGGATACATCACAAAATTGAAAAAAAAAAAAAAAAAAAAAAAACCTACATTGGATTTTTTTTGTATGTTTCAAAATTGGAGAAATAAAAACCATTCAATTTTGAATTTTATTCGAAGCTAGCTTCCTCTTCTATCTTATGACTAATTCCAGTTGTAATTATACATTATTTCAAATAAATTTTTTTAGATTTCAATTATTTAAATTCTTTGTAGGTGAGCTAACCCTCTTTCATTTCCTATTATATGTCTAGTAGCATTATAATCAAAGTACCAAGAGGATGTTTCGTATTTCCCTTTTTTCAAATAAATTTCAAATTGTCATAGCTTTGGTTTTTATTTTTATTTTATTGAATATGTTGTTAGTTTACTAAATCTTTAGACTTTAAAAATAAATAACAAATGCACTTAACTTGGCGTTTGCATGATAGTTTGTGAAGCTTGGATTCAAGCTCTTGAATCTTGGTTATTATCTTTTAAGCTTTGCATTCAAGTTCCCAATAGCTTTTATGTCATAATTTTAATTTTTTTGATTTCAACTATTCAAGTTTTTCTTCTTGATTTTGGAATACATTAGTGGGCATCATGGTCTTGTTATTGAATTCCCAATAGGTAACTAGTTATTCAACCTCACTTTGTTCAATGCAAGCCAAGCAACCACATTGATAATGATTGGTTATTCCACATTTTTACACACATAACAAAAACAAAGTGAAATTTTAAAGGGAAAAGGGGTACTAATATTTAGTATTCTCCTACACTTTAGGACACATTTCATCAAAATGACACATTGAGGTTAAAAAATGGTCTCTTAACTCATTTTGGGATCAAAACCTATAACTAGGAGCCAAAAGGATTACTTTGGAAAATGATTGCAAGTTTGTTTTTTTCAAAAATAACTTTTACATGCAAATGAATTTTTGAATGAATTTTTTTGTAACTTTTTTTTTTAAATATTTATATTTTACCCAATGCATCACTTTTTTTTTAATTCATTATTGAATAAATATGAATATTTGAAAGTGTGCAAATTCCTTAACATATTTAATTGTTTCATCTTGAAAAATGATCAAAATTTGAAGTTGTCACCAAAAAAATTGATTTTTTTTTTTTCACATTCTTTAGTTTTATTATAATTTAAGCTATAACTTGTTTAAATACATCATGTACATTATTACCCATTTATACGTGGTAAAAGATTTTGAGACTTTAAAATTTGAAGCAATTTTGAAACATTCTTTGAATTTTTAAAGTTTTAGAATTCCATATTAAAAAAATTATGAGTGTTCTTTTAATATTGCTAATATGTTCTTATCATCTATAATTTTTTCAGTGAAAATTATTTTACTATATGAATTCTTTTTATAGTCCTTTACGAAATTGATTCCATCTGACACAATAGGTGTACATTTTCAAATGTTTTATAGTAAAACCAAAATTTAAAATTAGATCAAATGAATTTTTACTCAAAATTAAGTTTCTTGACATTCATAGGAGGGAAAAGGGACTAATTTTCTATGATAACTATGGTTTTAAATGGTAAATAAAAAATAAATGTGTGATTTTGATTGATTATGTTTAACATCTGATGCCCTTTTTGGCTCCTAGTTACATGTTTTAAACCTTTTCGATCATTCATTTTCATTGGTTGGGTTCCAAATTCTAATTATCTTTTCACCAAACCCTTTCGAATAAATAACCAACTTATGGTACTTGGTACTTGATACTTGATAAGTGTTGTTTCATTGATGGGTTATTGCATATAATAAATTATTAAACAACTTCATGAATTTGTATACCTATTTGAAAAACTTGCCCAATTATATTAATTTTTCTTTTGGTCATTAAATGTTTATAACAAAGTCAATCTTCACAAACCCCCCCTCCCCCCCCCCCCCCCCCCCTTTCCCCTCCAAAATCAATCTTAATATGCAATTCCTCAATTGATGAGCTTAAATTCCATGTCCTTTAAATTAAGTAGATTTTATTCTTACTAGTGTGAACCCGGTGCATAATGCACCCCGTCGATCCCCCCCACCTGTTGTATGTCTGTCAGGGAACCCTCTGAACATGTGTGAACTCTAGAAACATTCTAGCTCCAAGGACACGTACGCAGAGAGAGAGAGTGATTTAGGGTTCCAAGAGAACTATATAGAGAGCGAGAGAGAGAGGGGAGAAAAATTGTTGAGAAATCACAAGTAGTGTGTGAAGTACACAGGGACTTTGAGAGGGGAAGATGGAGTTCAGCAGCAGTGGGAAGATGACTGGGATGATGACGACGTAATTGACGACTTCTCTGTCATTGATAACCTGTGAAGTGGTTCTTCACTTCTTCCTATTCTGTTGTCACACTGGTACCTTTCTTCTCTTAGTTTGTTCATTATTCTAGCAGTTCTTCAATCAATTTCATAGCAAGTGTATTTGTTCTGATCCTACAGAATGCTGGTGTTTGAATTCTATTGTCTTGAAGGTCAAGACAATTGTCTAATACTTTGTGAGTGGACTCACATAAGGTTATGACCACATCTCACAGACAGATAGACTAAGTATAGGTACTACCACCATTGATTCCACTACCAATTGGGACATCAATAGTTTTTCCTCGATTAAGCTTTGTAATCGAATCTATCATGAGCTTACTCTCTGCAACCTAGTCAATTCGATCTACTCTAACCATTGTTGATTTCAACCGCTGCTCATCATTGTACATCTCTTCTTTCACTTTCAGCTTAAAGAGGTGCTCCGTGAATGTCAGCTTATGTATTGCTTCAATGAATTTTTGGTTATCAGTTTGGCTCCATAAGAAAAGCTCTTTTGCTAGGTGTTGCATAATCTCCTCGCCAACCTCCTGGAAGGCTGTAACCCATGTTGGACCCATATGATCTTGCACTTGGATGTTAAGCAAATACCTGCAGCCAATTGATCAAGTTCTGAATAGGAACCCAAAGAGGCACTGCAAGATTTGACAAACTCTCAATGACATCCTCCACTATCATATTATGGGAAGAACACCAAGAGGGAAGGTGTGTTCTACAAGTTTTTTGTTTTTTCTGGTTGTTGTTTGAGACCCACCTCCAAGGTTCTTTTGTCTGTTTGATTGTCAATTATCCCCTGTTGTCACTCCTCTCAGAAGCGGTCATCAAATTTGCGAGGTGATTGAAAAATTGCAGATACGAAAGAAAGCAGAGGGAGCTTGGAGATTGCAGCATCGACGACGTCCGTTTCCGGCAGTTGCTGCGCGGAAACGGACGTAAGAACTCGAGGTCCTGAATAGTTTTTGGGACCTCGAGTTCGAGGGGACAATTTTCAGGACCTCGACAGACGAACGGACAGACAAGCGAAATTATATATAAGATTAGTTAATGTTTTGACCATTTCAATTTTGTATCATTTGAATAATGTTTGACACATGAATAATAACCAACATTAATATTGCCAAAAGTTAACCCCATATGATTAATTAATTTTTTGTCTAATCATTTCAATATATTTGGCCTAATGACATTGTCTTATTACTTTATTTTGACACAAGTCCCTTTAGCAACATCAACTTTTTAGACCCAATTTTTGTCTCTTATTATTGGAAAATTGCCAATGTTCATTTGGGTTAATAAAACTTACAATTAATCAAATTAGCATAATGTCCTTAATATAAAGCTAAAGAGTAGGTCTACCGATCCCCCCTATTTGGGCTCTAACAAATTTTATCTCATCCAACATAGAAAGTGAACTAATTGTTTCACCAACCCATAAACACAAAAAATGAACATAGGTTGCCAAACTACTTTAATTTCACCACCAAAGTGAATCATAACAATTAGCCAATACAAATAAATCATATTTTTATTGTGCCTCATGGGGACCATTATATCATGTGGAAATTCACAAGGTCAAACTCATCTTCATTCTATTTATTTCAATATATTTAAAGGTTGCACTTTAAAAATATATAATTTGCATGCTATTTTACTCTTGTTAGTGAACTTGTTGTAATCACATTCAAACATTTTTGGATTTGAAAAACATAATTAACCTAGGAAAATTCTATTTTCACACCTTTTTTGGCTAGATTCACACCTTTTTTGCCGGTCTGATTTCATGACTCCATGATTTCGTGAACCGCGCAGTGCATGGCTGCTCCTCATGCACTCAAATTTATTCTGTTTTAAATCAAACCGGCAAAAAAGGTGTGAATTTAGCCAAAAAAGGTGTGAAAATAGAATTTTCCTAAACCTAATATATTTGCATCCCTGAAACACAACTTCAAGAACTATGACTCATCCATACAATCATGTTAATTTAAAATTTTGACATCAAAAGCTTGTACACATATTTGTGCACCATGGTAATCTACAACAACTGATTTTTTTGTCATCTTGAACATTATGTAATGTTCAAAGCTTTATTTTTTGTTACAAGCGCAATATGGATTTCACATCATAAAAGTTGATTGCATTTTGTGCATGATGCAAAGCCATTAATTCATTTGTGTGTCATTAATATAAAAAAATGCATAGTTTTTCAAGTTCATATTTTGAATGATTGGTCATGCTATAAACAAAAAATGCATGGGAAGAAATGAAAAGTACTATTATTATAATTAGACTATCAATAACTACATAAATGCAATAACATTTTCATATAGTAATAATGTCTACACTATGTTGTTTAAACTCCTTGTTGGTTTATTTAATCAAATTTAATCTATAGGTCATGAGGGATCAACACATTTCAACTTCTTTTTTTGGGAACCCATTGATCATAATGCTAGCAAGTTTGGCAACCACAAAAACCCATCCACAACTCCCATGGATTTGGTCCCTAAGCAGTAAGCAAAACCATGACCTAGTACATAGATAACTTAAGGAGGTTGATCACATCAAGAACCCAAACACATTTTAACCCAACAAGTTGCATCTACTCCCATAAAGTAATGATGAAACATATAACAACTCAAAGAAGCTGGACAAAGTATAAACATCGATATAGATGGATCATCGACAAAACTTCTCATAGCAAGTCAAACCTTTAAAAACAAATTTTTCCCTTCAAAGTTCCCATAATTGTGGATTTTTCTCTCCTTGAATCATAGATTCAACATAATTCCCATATAATCCCTAGAATAACCCCAACACGCCACTACTTAAACTGCCATTGATGTTCCCAAAAATTCCTAGGAGTTTTCATCACTTCCTAGGAGTTTTCATCGCTTCCTTCAATGTGACCCCCAAGTTTATTGCTACTTTTATCTCCTTTCCTCTAAAGCATATGGCACGATGAAAAAACATGTCTCCAAAAGCAAGGTGATTAACAATAGCATGACATTCTTCCTTTAATGCCCTTCTAATATGTTAAAATTTGTTAATCTATGATATTCCTCCTCAAAAACCATACACACAACTCACAAAACGAGGAAGAGAAAAACCTAATTCCTTCCGCAATCCACATTGCACAACCATTCATATACTATGAATATCCAAGCTCCATAATGTGTATCCTCAAAAAACTAATGCATTAGCATCTCAATAACAAGTCAAACTCATTCGAAAATCAACATATTGAACACAAAACCCATGCCAATCACCATCAAAATACCAAATCACCGTTACAATGATGTCAAACATAACTTGCAATTTTATTTATTTATAAACAAAGCACAATGTCCACATGACCTTTCCTTCCTTCACCAATATCAATTGTTGAGGCTTTTGTCACTTTTTGGCTTTTGATGATTGATGGTACTATTACATCCAATTAGAGTTTCATCAACCTAATTCTATGTCACAATGCATCATGCCAAACCCAACATTCAATGATTATGATATATTAAACATGTGTGCTAGATCTTGATTATGTGTGCATTTTGGCTATTTTGGGTGCATATAATGAAAAAAAATCAAATGTGCATTGTGATTATACATCATTTTGAGCAATTGATCATGTCAACAAGTCTTAGGGGTTGAAAGTAAAACCCTTCTTTAACTTCAACAATATTGAAAACCAAACCAAGAAAATTAGACTTGTCACCCTACCTAGTAGTGTCACAAGTCTCTTAATAATTGAATATTTTATTATCAGAACATCAAATTGGTAATAATGTAAAAGAAAAATTATGATTGAAATAATTTCAAAAGGCATGAAAATTGGGTGGTGTTAGCTTGCAGACCTTAAACCATTACATTGACATGGTAAATTTCATGGCTTCAAAACTCCAAGTTGATTAACATCAAGGATTCTATACTACCAAGTACTGCAATGATGAAGAATAGTCAATAAGATATTGAAGCAAGTTCTGATGTATCTCAAACCTTGAACCTTTTTTTTGTTAGATTTTTTTGAATATTAAATCACAATCCACATCACCAAGAAGAAAAAAAATTGATCATGAGAAATTCAAAAGCCATCACCACTATCTCCTTCACTAAAACAAGAAACATTTCAACTTTTAGAAAACCTAAAACTTTAAAAACCACTTATCATGTCTTTTTAAAAATCTTTTTCAATTTAAATGTTGCATGTGACCTAATTTATACGTTGAGGAATTATTATTCACATTTCACCTATGATGATTTTTTAAAAATTAATTGAAAATTTTCCAAAAGATAAATCTTATGAAAGCTTCTATAGAAGCTTCCATAAGTTAGCCCCTTCACCAAAGTCTCAAGCTTGTGTTTTCTACTTGCTAGTAGTTCAATGTAGAGTTTAGTTCATATAAATAAAATTAGCATCACATGTAAACTTTTATTTGTTCTTGCAACTACTTTCAAAGCTAAAAGGTATTTCAAAATGTACAAGGACATTATTTTTCATGATGGTACAATGGCAAACATTGCAATACTTGAACGAGGAACCTCCATTTGTATTATCTATTTCACACCCACTTGTTGAATATATAATCTAGACTATTCTAGAAGTAAATCTCAATTATGTGTGTAAATGTGTACATAATTGCAAAAGGTCAATATTGGAAACAAACAAGGTTATGTGAGCATGTCATATGTCATTTTCTCATGTTCCTTTCAAATGATCTATTGGCATATTAATGTTCGAATGCATCTAAAAGATCCAATTTATTTATGGCCACACCATGTTGAAACATGCAATGATGTTGACTTAAGTCATTGCATGCCTATGTGTTATAACCAATTACCTTGAAGGGGTATAATTAATTCATGTCAAAAAAGACATTTCAATGTATGATGGTCAAATGATGGAGTCAAAGTTCATACATTATTGTGTGAAAATATAAATTGATTGCATTTTTTATGAATAAAAATGCATCATGTTTGACTGGTGGTGTATACCATTGAAAATGTTGTTGCACATGCTTTAAAACTCATCATTATCAAGAAATCAAGAGCAAAGTTTCCAAAATTCATTCAATAAATTCAAAGACATATGAAAATAGTAGAAACAAAACAAATGGGAAGGCCAAACATTCATCGTCAAAAACAAAGGTTAAGTATTGCACTTTAATTGCCAACAATTAATATTCGTTTACAAAAATTGTAAGGAGGAACTCCTTGAATAATGCATAGTTTTTCTTTCTCTCTTTGACTACCAAAGAAAATTTAAACTGGTTCAATACATCGTTGAATGAAAAAACATAAAACTCTAACATCATCACTACAAGATAGTATGACTTGAACATCACTTTAACCAGCACAATAAATTGTTGTTAAAATTCATACTACAATCTACTAGGATTTATACCTGTAATTGTTTGTGAAGGGAGAGACTTATGAAGAACATATCCATAGTGAATGGATTCATAAATTTGAACAATACTCAATTGAAAGCCTACAAGACATACAAAATTTGTTATGAAATGAATATTTTTGGTAAACCAAATTGCCAATCACTTTACTGATTCAATTATTATTTATGAAAAATATAAGGTCTTTCTACCAAGTTTGTAACAACGTTTATTTAACCTTTGAATTGTGGTCATTTGACCAATACCCTCATATTGTTCTACATTCATTTGAACAAAAATTCAAGAAATCTTATCAAGTTTGATTTGTTAAATTCAACACAATAAAACATATGTATTTTCTCCAAGCTTATATGATTGATGTCTCAATCTACAACCATGACAACTTATTATAAAGGTTTTTCTCTATTTGCAATGTATGAATCTATACACATTATTGGCAACAAATTAAAGAGATTTATCTTGTGTCCAATAGAAAAATCTATGTATAGTGTTCTTGACAATAAGTTCTTACATGAAGTTCAATTTGTGCACAAACATAATATGATATAATGAAACTATGAAAATTATTTTATAAACTAAATGAATTTTGCCTTTTGTTTGTGCTTATGTGGAAGGGGAAATGGTTGGAAGGCTTGGGGGCAATGACACATCCTTGCGAGGGACATAAGGTGTTCCATTGTAATAATGATAACAAATTACAATAAACCCCCTTTGTAATCACACCCATTTTAGTCACATTCTTGTTTGTGTGACACATCTTTTGTTAACCATCCATTTTAGTAAGAAACATCATTTTTAAATATCACTATCACATTCATTAGTAGCACAAATTTTTTGCAAAGCTTTCTTTGTAAATATGACCATAATGGTTGAAATTTCGGGCAAATATTAGGGTTTTGTAAATTGTAGTTCCTTTTAGCAATGTTAGTGTTGTTTTGTGTTCAAATTGTGCAAACTAAGAACAATGAATCTAGTTGAAGAGAAAAGAAAAAACAACTTTCTAATGCAAACAAACAAAAAATATGCGAACTTGCCAAGAAAGCAGAAATTTTTAATTAAAAAACCTAGTTGACAAGATACACAAGCTAATAGTTAAGGAGCTCAAACTCAATATAAAATTGTCACATTAAAATAGGCAGAAATCACAATCTTCTTCAAGTCTAATAATGAATAGTAGAGCTTAAAATAACTCATGTAAAAAATTTCAACAATTGACACCTTTATTCTAGCATAAAAGAGTTGTTTTGTAAGGTTTTTTTTGGCCTATAGTCTCAATCTTGCAAGGGTTTATATGGAATGTGACTATACGCATTTAAATCACAACCCGTTAGTGTCACATAAAAAAAGTGGTCACCAACAACATGATTCTAAAGGGGGTTTATTGTACTTAGATTTAATTTTTTGTAAGTTGATCTCATTTCAGTTGGTTGCATAATCATAACATCACAACATGTCACAAAGAAGTGGTTAACTCCCAAGTCCGATTCCAATATGGGTACTTGAAAATTGAACTCTCCACATTTGTCTTCATGATGTTAGTGCTTTTCTCCTCATTGCTTCCACTCTGTTTCAAACCCATAGTTTCATTAACGGCTTATACTTCCAAAGCAATTTGTAATTTCAACCTCTTCACAATAACGAATGCTAATACATTGCACTGATACAAAACCTTATACATAGGTTGCAAGTGACATGATTGGGTATGCACAAAAAGAATAGGTCTTTATCTCTTGCACCTTGCCTGTCATTTTGTGACAAGAAATGCCAAGAAGGAAAAAAGAAGTCAACAAATTCAAAGTCATTAGTGACAAGTTTGCGCTCATCCATGTTGTGGGAAAAGAAGTCTCACTAATGCATTTTTTGTTAGAGGTTGTTGCAAGGAGTTGATAATAATATGACAAGTTTGCATCTCTTCCTCCATCATCCAAGTACACAAAAATCTTGAACTTATGTTCCATCTCTTTGTAGTTCCTTTGGAAGACACCAGCAAAATGGTACACTCGCTCCAATTCAGAAAGCTGGACAAATGGAAACTATTGTGATTTTGCCATTTCAGGTTGCATGCAGCAAGTTCTCGAGCATTGCCAAAGAGTCAAGATCCAGCAGTGTTTCTGAGGTCTTCTGTTTTGGAACCTTTGTATGCTTGTGTCCCAGATGCAAGCATCAGCCTAGATGGCCAGTAAATAGCTGCAGCACAATCACCTGCTGTTAAATTCACAGTATCAGATTCAACAGCTCTCAGATTCACAGATGTCAGATTCCTGTGGCATGTGTTCTCTCCCATATCCACAGGAATTCAGCAGTCTTGCGAAGATGAGAGTGTCTGGCTGCAAAACTCATATTTCTTGAGAAGTTGTGTACTCTGCCCTTCCCCTTGCATCATCCCATGCTCACAAGCTTGCTCAAGAATTGAGCCAGTCCTGACTTGTCAATTATAGTTAGGCTAAGGAGTCCACAATTTGTTACATCCAAATTCAACTCATCAGCATTGGAATCCTCACTGCCTGTACTGCACCAGAAGCTAGAATGGCAACCAAGAATAGTATATTGACAATTAGAAGATAGTCTCAACTTGCAATCAATTCACTCAGCAAACAATATGTAATCATGCAGATTTTCTCAAGATGAGATGGCACTCAAGTATGCACTAACAAACTATTTTCACTAACAACTGGTCTGATGGAACACTCCATGCTGTATAAATTAGCAGAAGGGTATGGCTTAACTGTATTATTGAAAACCTACAGGAAGGCTGCTGCACCTGTAACAATCAGCAGCATACTAGTACAATCCAGCAATCATGCCAAAGAAAGAGTCACATCATGACTGCAACCATATCAAACAAAAAGATGACCCGCAATGTCTGGCAGCCTCTTTCTAACTACCAAGAGCAAAAATCTAAGGCAAGTGTGCTAGTACAAGTTAAGCTGGGATGGAAACCCAGCTCTCTGCATTCTTGACACAAATTACAGACAAACTTGTGCAAGCCACTACAAGAAATAGTCCGGAGTGCGCCTTGTCACATCTGGCTCTCCTCGTCTGGGTGCAGGTTCAAACTGTCACATAACAAACAATGTCACCTTCACAAGGTCACCCTCTTTGTTTGGCGAGTGCTTTGTATCAATTACACAGACTGAGTTTCCTTTTAGGTTGATGGGGTAGTTCCCACCTGCACTGACAAAGAAAATCTGCAGGTGGGAACCACCCCCCATCTCCATTGACACTACCAGCATGTAAAAAGACATGTAATCTCCTACATCAACAAGTCACATCTATTCATGGAAAAGGATTGACCTGGATGAAGGTGTGGCCCATGTTATCATCTACTTCCAAAATGGACGCCATATTACCTGCAGCAAAAAGGACCAAGATCAGACATATCTCCTGTTGACACACTAAAAATGTCCATGTTAGCAAAACACTGGAAGTGAAAAATACATCTTCATACATGGTGAAAACAGGCATAGAGAAGAGACAAAAAAATCAATAATAGGAGCTGCATAGAGTCCAATGACTTACCGCATCGATAGCAGTAGTTGGGGGCACTAAATATAGTCACCACCTTATGTTCCTATCCCATCAAAGACCACACATCCTTGCTGAGTCCATGCAGGAATGACCAGATCAGCAAAGACAATTTGTGCACTTGCTCAGCAATCATGGCATGAGAAGGCAAAGACCCAATCACAGAGAAAACAAGCAGGTACATACATGTCCCCAGTTGTAACCCTCCATAACTAGTTGATGTGCACGTGCCACCAGCTTTAAGTTGTTGTTCTGATTGAACTGCTCCGAGATGTCCTGTGGTCAACATTTGACTATTATGTTAGCAGTTCATTCCCCAAACATGTTTTTTAACACCTTCAATCACAGCCAACTTGACAAATGTTTATCTCTCTGTGGCTCCTTCCCCATACATCTCCACTTGCCATCCCCCACAAGGCCCACAAGGTGCTTGCATGGTCCAAGACACAGTTTTCTGCGTAACAACTTGGCCTTTTCTCTATTCATAACAGAAGTCTACTTGAGAAGCAGCAATCATGACTTCCAACACATGCTCTCCCCATCATAACAGTCTCCTTAAAGGATACTACTAGGACATAGAGAGACACAGTCAAAGCATCACTTGATGTTGTCAAAACACACAGATTGAAGATCACAGTGCAAAGCAGAAATACAAGCACGACTGGTCCACAAACATCTAGAAGCCCTGAATGACATTCACACTAAACCTTCATTAAACTAAGTGAAAGTAGTTTTAATTGAGCTGCAGTTTGATTTCACTTCATATCAACAAGTCAGAATGGAGACATAACCTTCTGTTAGTCCAAGGAAAGACTGCTAACAGAACTGAATTCAAATAGTTAAATTTTGCAGCAATCACTGGCAAATTTGAGTCCATTCAGAAAGGAAGGAGCATCAGGCAGACAGTCCTGACCTGCCCAAAGGTATAGCCAGCACCACGAGGTGAAATTCCCCAACCACAACGATCATCAGGATCAGACCACAGGAGATCACACATGGGACCCTCATGTGGCACTTCCTGCACTCGGTCTAGGTCACGGATGTGGTCCAGTGAATCAATGCTTGGGGACAGCCCTCCATGCAAACAAAAAATTTCAGACTCCACCTGAACCAACAAAGTTCCAGTGGGTCAAGCTCTCTCCACACTTTCTGATCCAGAATACCAATGCCATATTGTACAATTTTTCCACTCAGGTGTACCATGTGGCACATCTGTGTTATCCTCAGAGCTAGAAAAGCACTTAGGATGAAAAACATAGTTTCTGGTGCAATCGCACTCATCACAAACTCTTGATACCAAGTTCTCTACCTGTCGATCATTAGATGTGCACAAGTTCCTGCCAATTTCAGATGGAGTTCAATTTGAAGCCCATGCAAGTAAAAGGAGGGTGTGATAAACACACACAAAAGATGTTGAGCCACACAAATTTTGACTCATTTTAATTCATAGATTTCCTTCAGGAAAAGTCCAGAGGGAGCAACTGCAAAGAAGAATACTACAGCTTGGATCCAAGCTACTGTTAGGCACCTTCTGTTCTCTTCAGCAGTAATTCCAACTTGAACCTTGTCTTCTCTGTCCAGATCTGTAAATAGAGTTTGTCCCTCATTATAGCAGGCTGTAATAATACCTTGCTTCCTTTCTCCCCTAGCCCCAAGTCAAATTGTGTAATTGCCAAAGGCATGTCTCAAAATGGAAAACAGCTCCCCAAAAACTTACCAGTGCGGTAAGTGGGAAGTAATCAAAGAGATCTGTGAAAATCTTCCACACGTTAGCATTCCCATACCTGCAGCACCAAAAACATGAACTACTTGAATACTTGACTCATCGAAGTAGTGCCTGCTCTGTTAAGAAAAAGATGACTTGGCACACCAGGGTGTCTACAGATCCAACAAAGCTGACGAGCATCTGTGCACTCTTGAGCCATGCTTGCAGACAGTTGATTAACAAGACCTAAAGTCAGAACACAAATTGCTCTGAAGTGGCCCCAGGCATGCCCAAAGTGAGTGCCATGGAAGGGCCTAGTTTCAAGACAAGGAGTTGCTGCCTTTACTCACTTTCGCAGACACTCATCATAGAAGCCATACACTTGAGTTATCTGCTCCAAACCACAAATAACCTTAGGTCAGTATACTGGGTTCTGTTTCTCTTCAGAAACACCAAGTGCAGTTGTATTTTTGGACCATAGAAGCTTCCCTACTTCACACAGGACATTAAACATCAGACCCAGAAAACTATCTCTGTGAAACCAGTAAAGCAATTATGACAGACAAAGATGAGGAAGAAGAGATTGAAAATTCTGGAAGAAGAAGGGGGGTAGATCCCACCTGTCGGCTCTCATGGTTGCCGCGCAAAATGGTGATGCGGTCAGGATAACGCACCTTTAAAGCCACCAGAAGCTGCAGTCACAACCCCTTCAGGTAGCTAAGCAATGCCGCAGCCTGTTACTTAGGTTGAATTTAGTCCAGAACCAACTGGATCTGAAGTCCTTGTGCAAAGAGCCTGACAAAAAATCTATGAGATTGCAAAAGCAAGCTCAGCAACAACACTTACACAACCATGAGTGTGGTCATAATCTTGTGAGAGTTGCTCACAAAGTGTCAAACCATCACATACATCATGAATAGCAGTGATGAGCTACCATCAATTCCTGCTGACATCATCATTTCCCAAAAGTTGGTGTATACAAGTATATCATAAAGAGTTTTCACAGCAAAACATCCAACTCCCATACTCCTAATGGGTGAGTGAGTTTGTCAACAAAAGGTACCAGAAAACACACCAACAAACATGAATGGCAAGGAGACAGGAACATAGTGGTACCACATGGACCAGGGGGGATCTTTTTGGGTCCAAGGTGGATAGGCCTGGTCCTCCTAATTGGCAGAAAGAAACTCCCTTTTTTTTGAGCTGCATTCTTCACACCAGGGATGACCCTAGTGTTGTTCTGCTAGATGATTTTGAATAATGGTTGGCATGTCGGGGGAAGCAAAAAAATTTGACAAGAAGTAAGCAGACACTTACAGTGGCAGTTTCAACTGAGTAGTAGCCACGATCAACATAATCCCCCATGAACAAATAGTTGGTGTCTGGGCACTACAAAAAAACAGTTACACCCCACACATCACCACTATCAGAGCTGAAAACTGGAATCAAAAGGAAATCAAAGACAAGGAACAACAGACATGGCCAATGCTGGTCATAACCTCTGTAGAGAAGTTGCAAAATGTAGACTAGTCAAGAGAAGAGAACACTAACCTTCCCTCCAATTCGAAAGAGCTCAGCAAGGTCATGAAATTGACCATGTATGTCACCACATATTGTGACTGGACATTTTACTGGCTGTTCCCATCCCATAAAAAACTCTTCAGGGTTTTGTTTCGTAACGAATACTTGATTGGTCATCTAAGACCAATTCCTGTTGAAGATCATGCATCAAGACCTAAAATATAACCCTGCACAAAAATGGGGATAGATGACAGCAGCAAAACAAATTTCCAAAAGGCAACAGTGGGCACAGAGGGACAACCTGAACATTATTCTCCTGCATCAAGATTTCCTTTGCCTTTTCACATAATGACTGGACCTGTATAGCAAGACAACAAGTTGAGATTATGAGGGCCCTCTTTCTCCCACCCCATAGTTCTCAGAGCGTCTAGGAACATTCCAACACATAAAAAAATGAAGACTGTGCCCTCCTCTACTACTCACTCCTGTACAACAGCATCATCTGGCAATGGTACTCAACAATCATAGCTTGCCATGCAACTATCTATCAAGCCTTCAAAGCCCCGTGAACCTTAGTATTAGCGAAAACAAGCCGAGAAGGAAAAAGAAACCAGTAAAACCCTAAAAAATTGTGGAATCGAAAACTCCGATCCTCGAGTGATGATGATTGCGGTAGTCTAAAAACACAACATTGTTTCTGTAAAACCCTCCCAGGGTTAACCTAAAAGAAGAGTAACCGAAAACCGACATCCAAGGAGAAGAAAAAGAAGAAGAAGAAGAAGAAGAAGAAGAAGAAGAAGAAGAGATGGAATACGAAAAAAAAAGACCTCTTGCTCCGGAAGAGGTTTGCATTGCGTGAGCTGTTCTATTTGCGCATCCAGCTGCCCATGCACATTCGAAGATACCTGCACCACACTCATCGCTACCAACCCGCTGGATCTCTCTCTCTCTCTTCAAATGCCAGCAGCCAGCTGCTTGTTGTTTTCCCCGTTTTTTTTTTGTTTTTTTTGCTGTTCCGACTTTCTCCCCCCTCACACTTCCACTACACTACTGGAGTCCTCACCACTTTGGTGAGCACCACAAAGGCCACGGAAACCTAAGAAGCACGAGGAGGAGGATCCGCCGCAGTAGAGCGCCTGCTGCTGCTACTGCTGCAGTACGCCAAGCTCCTAACTAGTGCTACAGTGGCCGAAGCTATGGAGGACAAGGCCGGCCAAACAGGAGCAGCAATGGGGAAAAAAGAACAAAACTAAGTTAGACAGGAAACACAGGGGGAGGACGAATTCAAAGCGGTGGCAAGCTGCAAGCCCAGTCCGCATCTCAGCCGTCCTACCTGATGCTTGGACGGTCACGATCTGGTCTACCCGACAAAATAAAAAACCACGGGCAGGACCACAACAAATAATAAAAAAAACTCGAATATTTCCATTTGTTTTGTTTTATTAAACCATCTGACGATTCCGCCCTGTGGAACTTAACAGTAAAAGAGGACCTCCAAAATGCCATACCAAGGATTTCTTAACACAACTTTTGTCATTTTAGTGTACATTTGACTAATTTGCCATTTTTTGGGGGAAATTTTTGATACTTGATTTCATACACTTTTGCAAATGTGCCATTTTGGTCTATGGCATTTTTTCATGGTTCAATGTGAAAGCTTATTATTTGAATTAAAAAAATTATCTTATTGTCTTTTTAAAATTTTTATTTTTTAAGAAAATTCATTTATTGTCTTTACTTTATTTTTATAAAGTTTAACTTTGAATGCACATAACTTGAACATGTGGTTGATGCCAAAAGAACACTTTGAGAATTTGCATAATATCACATTCTTGCTGAGATAAATACATTTATAATAGCCATTTTTTTTTTCGCAAAAATTGAAATTAATTTTTTTTGAAAATGAAGTGATTTTGAAGGTTTTCAATTGTCAAAAGTGAGAAAAATAACAATAATAATCACTAGGTTTTTATAATTAGGTTCCAATGTGAAATGTGTAGCCAAAAAATAGAAGGATGATTAAAGATTTGTATTTCATATTTTGTTTATAGCTAGATTTGGCTTAATCTTTTTAAGAATGATCACCATTTTTAAAACATCTTCCTATGTATGTTCACCACCATATTTATAATTTTAGATTGTTTCATCAAATTGTCACAAAATGTTTCCAAATCCTCAATTTGAACCTTCATTACTGAAGTCTAATTAACTAGCCCAAAGAAATATTTGTAATATTCATGGCAAAGGCAATCTCCTTTACAAAACTATCTATGATCAAACTTTGAATGAAATTTTGGATTATTTACTTAAAGTATGCCTTAACTTGGAGTGAGCTTGTGTAAAAGCTTCAATTTGCAAAATGTTGGTGGTCTTTTAATTACCAATAGGCAGTTCATTCTTTACGTGTCACATGTTTGTGATCACATTTGTTATGTTCAAAAGATGTTAGAACATATGATTTGTAATTAGGTTTTTCCTAAAATCCATCACTATTGTTTTGTTGTTAAGTTTTCAATTTGTGTGAAGTTTTGGAGGTCTCAATTTACATTTCTGGATTTATATTTCTTACTTGCCTTGGGTTATTTGCCTTTTTAATTTGTGTTCTTCGATTTGCTTTCTATGATTTGTGTGTCCAATTTTCTTATGTGTGAATTTTTCAATCTATGTGAAGTTTTCAATTTCTTTGAATTCAAACTTGTGCTTAGCTTTGCTATTTCCAAATTGTTTATATGTGAAACTTTTTCCTTGTGATGACACCTATATGACATTCATTGAATTTTTTGTTTGGTTTTTTTTCTCTTAAGCTTTGTAGTGCTTGAAACACCTCTTACAAACACATATCCTTGTTTTGATTTGCCATCTGACAATTTGTTTGAGTCTTTATGTGAAATTGTTTACATGTATTTATTTTCTATGGAGAATAGGTAAAACATTATTGTCTTTGAAGAATCATTTTTAGTAACATTTGCAAATGTTGGGCTTAGTGAACCAAACATGAAAAAAGGTATAAGGATCTAAGTGGGAGCTTAATAAGGTCTACTAGGATAGATGGGTTGCACAATTTTGTTGGTCAAAACTCATTTGTGTTCCAAAAGAGAAGATGCACATGGTTATTTGTAAGATTTGTTTTATTGTGGAAGGGAAGGAAAAACTATTAATCCAAAATTGGACTTTTTGATAAACACTCGAGGATGTGGAAGTGCCTAATTACAAGATCAAGAGTTGGTGTCAAGGAGCATTTTTTTGTCCTACTAATGCAAGTGTCAAGTCTATGCATAATTACTTTGTTCACCACCTTAAGCTAGCCCTTGAGGCTGGTCATCTAGTTGAAATTTTGTAGTCTTTTGGAAAATATGACAAAATTCTTAAACAAGATTTGAGGTGGTGTTCCAAGGTCACAAAATTGTTAAGTTGGAAATGTGTTTCTAGCCCAATAAATGTTTAATGCAACTAAGGTAATTTACATTCAGTATTGATTGGTTATAAAGGTTGAAATTACTTTGCCAAGGATCATGGCCCTTCTTCAAGTACATTTTGGGCCCACAACAATCCTCAATTTTCACATTGACCATGCAAAACCAATGTGTAATTGCCATGTAATGTCCTATTGATTACAACCCTACAACCCTAATGTGAGAGAAACTAAGGTCTTGCAAGATTTTGAACCACCACCTTTCCGAGTGGTTCAAATTGATGAAAGCTTTGTATGGTTATGATATTTGGCAATGTTATTTTTAAAAATATTGTATTTTATAACCAATAAATTTGTAATTACATGCCACTAAATTGTCATTTGCAATTATTGTTTCCTTCAACCTTGTTATTTTATTTTCATCAAATAAAGGCCATATATCTCCCATTAAATGCAAATGTGACCAAAATTAATTACATTTTTATGAAATAGTAAAATCATTTCAAAGTTTTCAAAAATATATTGGAAGCATATTAAGACATTGTACAAGTGTATCATGAAAATTTGTATAAGGATTGTATTAAAATCACAAATTGCTCATATTTAAAGCATATTAAAATATATCAAACATAAATTTATGTACATGCATATTTTTGAGATTATGAAACATGTATTTGAAATATATGTAAAATATATTTAGATCATATTCCAAGCATACCCACGATTTACTATATTTAAAAAAATTATTATTTCTACTATTATTTTTTTATTAAATATTGAGTGATATCGTTAATAGTATTTCCAAAAACTGACATATTAAAATAATAATAATATCATTATAAGGAGCTTCACTATTGGACTACAAATGTATAGAATTTGGAGCATGTTGATGGGAAGGACATATTCATGACTTGTACAACTTCAAAGTTTAGCATTGTTCATAGCAACAAAACCCAATTTGTAATAAACAAAGGATGCAACAAATTGAAAACAAAATCTGAAATGAAAAGTTTTCTCAATGTTGCATCAATGATGAAATGTTGTGAACTTACAAAATGAAACCTTGTAAACATGTTATGCAATAAAAAAATGATTAACACAAATTTTTTTGTATAAACAAAAATAACAAAAAGAAAACCAATGCAACAAATCAGAAATAAATAACAAAACAAAGAGTTGAATGAAAGTTGCACCAATAATGAAGTACAATGAAATTATAAAATGAAACCCTACATGTACATGCAAAAACAAAATGTAAACACATAACAACATCATGAAAGTTTTGCAAGAGGAACTTCAATATAAATAGAATGATAAAAACAAAAGATGCAACAATGGAATATTTGAAAAAAAAGAAAAAAAATTTACATGTTATATAAGTTTGGATGCACCTCAAATCTCAACGATGAAAAAATTATGTTAGTTATTAATAAAAGCATGGTGTTGACAAAAATAAAATAAAATGTAGCTTTGTTTTTAAGTTGATGATGGATGGTAGGCATTAGAGTTTTTTCCAATGTTGTTTAATAATCTGAATTGTTAAAGAATCATCAATTTTTAATTTAAAAACGTTTCAAAACAATAAAATTGTCGTTTTTAATTATTCTTTGAAAAAAAATAGAATCAAAGAATTATCAATCCTAGTTATTTCAAAAACCTTTAAAAACTTATGGTTTTCATGAAAGAACCAACCATTTTTGTGCTCAATTATTTGAATGTTTTTCCAAGTTTTTTGAGAACCATGATTGTATACCAAAATTGGGTCTTTGTTTATTTTGGTCAAAACCATTATTATGAATCTTTAAAAAAAAATTTGTTAATCATTAACATATTTTGATGTTTGTAATAATTAGCCAACCATAGTTTTTACCACATGGTAATGAACTAGGGTGTTAGGGTAGGCACAAACACCAAGGCCTAAACATTAGGTTTGGGGTGGTCTTTTATAGATGAAAATCCCACTCACTTTTAAGGAGTAGGTGTAAATAACGTTTGATCTATGAATATGAGGCCAAAGTTTCACTATTGCCTTGTAAGAGCTCCTTATTTTGGGACCTTTAGGTTTTACCATACACCAAACTTATTAGAGTCAATTATGAATGAACCCAATGGAGTAGTTGTCAAATTCCACCTTGGTAACTTATACCCTAAAACAAAGCCTTCTAGGTAGGTAGCAACAAGGTAGGAAGGTGTGCATAGGTAGGTAGGAAATAGCCACGTTAAATAGGTAGCAAGGTAGGAACGTGTGTATTGGTAGGTAGGAACTAGTGTTGGCCATATATATATATATATCTCTCTAGTTATGCATCCATATAGTCATTGGATATGGATGAATCCATATTCTAAATTTTACAAATTTTAGATATTCAAAAGTATACACCACCATTGAATGTATGCTATGTACACATCCAGTGTGTAACCATATCCAGTTCAAAACCTTTAATACATAACCATATTCAACTAATTAGATTTTTAAAAATGCACGATATGAATTTAAGGTTTAATTCATTTAGGGTTTGTAGGTTATGGTTAAAAACAATAACCCATTGCATTTCCTTTTCAGCCATGTTTTGCTTTGGTTTTTCACTTTTGCACTTGACATTGATGCTCAGAGCTTGATGTGAACCTAGATTTTAAGCTTGCAAGTTTCATTGAAATTTTTTGTGCACTTTGGAAGTTTGTGTTTCTGGGTTTTGTTCAGATTATTTGTTCGAGAATCTTCTTGTAGCACTAGTTATAACTCATTGAAAAAGCTTATTGTGAGAGCTTGCTACGTGAGAGGTTGGTGGTTGCTTGCTTTTGAGTTGCGAGCATTTCAAGTTGTGAAAGCTTGAGTTCAATTGTTTGTGCATTAATATTGGATGAGCTCAGTTGTTTGTTGTTCTTGTGCATCATTGTTGGACAAGCTTGGTGTTTATGTGCATCACTATTAAATGAATTGGGACATGTGTCAACAAAAACCAACAAAGGTAGGCTGCCAACAAAAGTAAGCTTCTAGCTTAATCTCCATTTTTTTTTGTCCTTAGGTTTAAGGTTTATAGGGCATTGTTCTTGTTTTAGTTAATGCACTTTCATGTTTTGTGTTATTTTTTTTGTTTATGTGCAAAGTTATTATGCATAGTTGTTGGATGAACTAAAATCTTTGTCTTGCATACTTTTTGAACGAACATGACAACTTGCTAACGAATTGTAGAATTATTCATCTATGTTTTGGTCAATAGTTTCTTTTGTTGCTTTTGTCTATGTTTTGTGTTCTTTTTTTTGTTTCTATGCATAATTGTTGGATGAACTAGGACCTACATTTTGTTTATGTGCATAGTTGTTGGACAAACTTAGACCCAAGTTTTATTTTGGTGCATAGTTGTTGGACAAATTGAAACCTTTGTTTTGTGCATATTTATTGGATGGACATGACAACTTATCGATGAACTATATAATTGTTCATCTATGTTTTGGTTAATAGTTTCTTTCAAGTTGTTTGGTGCTCATTGGTTCTTTGGCATTCACTAGTTGCAAGTGGCGTTCATTGGATGCGTGTTTTGTTGTTCAACAATCTTCTACAACAATGTAACTGCCAACAAAGGTAAGCTTCCAACTTAGTCTCCATTCTTTTGTCTTTAGGTTTAAGGTTTCTAGGCATTGTTCTTATTTTAGTTTATGCATTGTTTGTGTTTTGTGGATAAGTTGCAATGGTTAAGGAGGAATGTTATTATATTGAAAATGTGGGTGGAGTTGATGAAAATACTCCATCAACTTCCTTTCCTCGTATGTTGTCAGTTGCCCCTATTCATATGTCAACTTCTGCCTTTGTTCATGTGCCATCTTCATCCATTTCAAATGTTGAAAGTGTGCATTTGCAAGATCCCAACATCTTAGATGTTGATGCTTCACAACTTGCTATTGTAGAAGTACAAACTATGTTTTGGAGACCTCATAATTGCTTATTTATATGTTGGGGACTTTTTTATTGTCAATGATGGTTTGTTGGTGGATTTGATGAAACCACAAGTGTTGTGGTGCATAATTTGCAAATTTGAGCAAACATCTAATGATGCTTTGGCTCAAAGATCCACACTCTGCAAATGTTTAATTAAGTTTAACATGGTAAATGGTATTATTCCTATGACTACTCATGTGTAAACTACACATCCAAAGGAAACAACAATTTAGTGAGAAGGTGCTAGAATTTGTAGTTCATGTTTAGCAATCATGGAAGGAAATAACAACTCCATTTGCCTATGCAATTACTTCATTTTTTGGTGCCACAAACCTTTACAAAAATGAATAACAACAACAATTTCTGGAGGATTGGTCATGTATATTTACAAGGGTTATAGGCCCTTGTCAACTTGCAAGAATGTTTGGCTTTGGAAGTTAGTTTTGCACCAAAGCCCCCATGTATTATTATTTTTTTTTGATTTTCTTTTGTGGAAGAAATGTTGCTAGCCATGGTCAAGAAGACCATGGACCATCATGTTTTGCCAAATCTTGCATTAACAACAATGGTTTCTGCTAGTTTTGATTCATGGATGTCTTGTGGTGGGTCGATACTTTTGTTTTGGTTATCAATTTTTTAGATGACAATTGTGGGGTTGTTTGAGGTGAATGAAACAATTGGACATTCAATGGTTGTACAACTACAAGTTTTGTTGGACAAATTTGGTTTATCACACCAAGTTATTACATTTGTAAAAAATGAACACACAAATCTTTTTGCTATGGCAATGGTTTTGCATTCCATCATGAACTATGAACCCTTAAAGATTCTTAAGGTTTACGAGGGCACATGCTTAGGGCATGTGATGGCCAAGGCTTATCAGTATGCAACAAACGATGAAAAAAATTATATTACACTGAGAAATGTTAGTGTGAAAAAAACTCACAATGGTTTACAAAAAACCATTATGTGGACTAAAAAGTTTGAGAAAGGAAGGTAAGAATGGGAGTAGGCTTGTTTTGAAAGTGGCATGCAACATCAAAAATTAAAGATCTTTGTGAAAACTAGATTCACCAGTAAGGTCATTATGTTTGAAAAAACCTTTGAGTTTAAAAATGCCATAATTATTTGTTATGGCAGGCATAAGTCTGTTGCTCTACAATAAAAAGTACCTAAAGCCCAAGTGTGGGCTATTGTTGAGGCAATCACCTCTACTTTGAATTTTGTTGTATTTGTCTATGTGATGAATCAAAGTAGGGGCCATTGGTTGTTGTCAAATGCCTTGACAATATCCATTACCCATACTATGGAAATGGAAGTTCAACTATTGGAGCTTTTTGTTGGGCTTGAAATATTTGATTTGTTTGAAGCAGAGATTTGCCTTTTGCATAAGATTATGTGACTAGAGGTAATAAAGGTAATCAAACCTTTTTTGGAGTTTCTAAAGTTTTTTGATGTGAGGCAAGCTCACAACATGATGGCTATCATGTTGGATCCCCGTTTCAAGGCATTACACATAGTGGAAAACTTGGTGGGATGTGAGAATGTAATCCAATTGACATTTAAATATGATGTTAAGGTGGTTGTTCCTATTTTGATGGTATGCTTTGATCGGCTAAACCCTATTGTTAGTACATTTGCTATTACAACAATCGATGTTGTAGGACTAGAACTTGAAAAAAACATGTTTGAGGTTTGGGCCTCAATTGAGGAATCTTCTTGAGCACTAGTCATTGGGAAATTATCTTTATTCAAGAGATTTTCTCCTCCTTCGTTTGCGTGTGTAGATCCATTAGCTTGTTGGTGGATGCATGAAGGCCAATTTCCAAATGTGGGTTTCCTTGCAAAACAAATTCTTGGAATTCTATTTGTGGGTTCATAGATAGAAATTGAATAGGTTTTAGTCTTGCAAGGGTGTTGACAACTTTAAGGTGTTGCCACTTGCAAGTGGAGATATGGATTGGATTATTACTGCGGTGAAAAATTGGCTTGATGACCCGTGTGCCAATTGTAAACCAAATGTAGACTTCAACCAATACTTGAAAATAGAAAAGTCTTTGGCAATTTAATTGAAGAACATAATTTTTTTGAAGAATTGGAGGTTGATGGTGATTAATTGTGTGGGGCTGGTCTGGGTTTGTGTTTTGTGTGGGTGGGGCAAGGAGCTTGTGCTACACTTGGGCAAAGTTCTTTAAATCTGGGTTTTGATTCCCTCACAAGTTCGATTTTGTTTGAATTTGTTCATGTTGCTTGTATTCTGAAAAGCTAGGCTACTATTGTAACTCCTTTTGATTAAGTAATAGAATTGAAATTTTGATATGCATATCTTTAATGCATATATCCACCATGTTTTTGAAATTTGAAAATTGGCATATACATAACCGGTAAAGGAATTTTTAAGAAAATAAATGTGTAACCAGCTACTATAGTAAATTGAATTATTTTTTGGAATACATATCCTTCTTTGTAAAAGAAAATGAAAAAATCTTTATAGCTATCTTCGTACCTAGCTTGAAATGCTATTTTCCTATGAGACCTATTTTCTTACCTATAAGAAAACCCATAAGAAAATAGGTAAGTAGGTAGGAAAATAGCCACATTAGGTAGGTAGCAAGGTAGGAGGGTGTGTATAGGTAGGTAGGAAAATAGCAATATTAGGTAGGTATCAAGGTAGGAAGGTGTGGATAGGTAGGTAGGAACATAGGTGGCTATCTTCCTACCTATTTTGATGTGCTATTTTCCTACTTGACCTATTTTCTTACCTAGAGGAAAACCCATAATAAAATAGGAAAATAGGAAAATAGGTAGGTAGGTAGGAAAATAGGTGGCTATTTTCCTACCTACCTTTACATACCTTCTTACTTGTGAATTTTTTGCACACAAATTGTGTTTTGAGTGCTTTGTTTGTTGTGTTGATTTGTGGGGCTTTTTCGTGCTGTGGCAAAGCTTGGAAGCCATGGCTGCACCCTGTGCTTCCTTGGTGGCATCACCCTGCGCGCTGGCGAACAAGGCACATTTGTTGCCGGGAAGAGTAGCAGTAGCATCCAGCAGGAGCAGCAACAGAGAGGTGGTGCGACGGTGCGCAGCGTGGCGATCTAGAAATTGTGCCGGTATGCTTAGCTCTGGTTTTGTGGGCAAGCGAGTGACAAGGTCGATCTGCTTTAAACCATCAGCTTGCAGTAAACGCTTTATTCATTCCACGGTAGCGAAAGATGCTCCTCTCGTGGTACGTTCTTTCTCTCTAGAGTGCCGCTGAATGGTTTTGAGCTTGGTGGCCCTTGCATACTTTTTTTTTGTTTTTATTGTTTTTTTTCGTTTTTTTTTTTATTGGTCTCGGATTCCCTTGTGCAGATTAGTGCGGTTGTGGTCGGTGGGATGGTGAAGAAAGGTGACTTTATAGAATACGATAGGAATTGGGGTTTAAGACGGGGTGCACTAAGACCGTTTGTATTTGGCGTGTGGCCATGTCGAGCAGCAAAAGGTCACCGCACGAGAATTAGATGATATTCTTGCTGGGGAAAGGACTCAACCCGTGGTGGTCGACTTCTATGCGACCTGGTGTGGTCCTTGCATTCTACTAGCTCAAGAGCTCGAGATGGTGCGTCGGTGTTGATCCTAAACCCTAACCCTAAATTTTCAACTCACAGCTGCTAAAATCCTAATCTATGAGGGTTGTGTCTCAGACCAGATATTCTTGCATCTAGGCCTCAAGGTTGTCTCTTTGCAGACAGGTTACCTTGAGGATACCATTGTTTTTCTTATCCAAAGTGTTCAACATTTACCCTTGTTCTGGTAGCACAGTTGGAATGCCAGGTTGTTGTATTTCTTTCAGGATTCTGAAGAAAATGGAACTTGCTGAAATGCATCAAGTGATCAATTCATGAACAGTGGGTCCTTGTGGATTGTTGCAGCTAGCTGTTGAGTATGGTGATAGAGTTCGGTTCTTGAAAATTGATACAGATGAGGAGCATGAGCTTGCTACCCAAATGGAGGTCTGTTTCTGTTCTCTTAACTCCTGCACTCCTTGTCTGTATTTTTCTGTGATCAAATTATAAGAGGTGTGCTATGTGACAACAGTGCAACAGAGTTGCCAATAGTGACAAGTAAGTGTCATTATCTGCTGTGCAGATTCGTGGACTTCCAACCATGGTTTTTGTGAGCAAAGATACAGAGAAACTTGCCAGACGCACTGAAGGATTGCTTCCTGGGGAGGTCATACGGGATATCATTGAGAAGGAACTATAGCTTCTTCTTCTTGGTCCTTACTGAAGGAGCTAGGACCATTTCATGGAATTGCTAACAACATTTTCTGCATCTTTACTGATCATCTTGACTCACATGAGATGCCTCTAGACTCGATTTTAGGCATCAGATATACTCAATCCATGTACTTCAACCGAATGACACCATGACAATGCACAATGCCTTGACAAGTTCCTTTGTACTTATCTCAACTCCTTAAAGTCCACTGGTATGTTGCACATTTGCAGTAGGGCATCTCATATGTCATTCATTGGGAATTTTAACACGTTTTGTGATTCAGCAGGAGTTTTTAATGTGCAAATTTTGGAGAAGAGATCCACAAAATTTGCACTTTTGACCAGTGAGAGTCCAATCTGAATTTAGCATGGCAGTTGCCATTGAAACAGTAGCACAAGTTACATATCTTTCAATGTGAAGCCTGAGGAGTGCATGAATTTATAGTGGACACTAGACTAGGTCAATGCCATGACTGGGGTATCAAAGAAATTACTTGCAAAATAAATTGGTTCTGTTACATTCATAGACCTGTGGACAGTGGTGATTCAAGGTCATCAATTGAAGAACTTGGCAAGATGAGTTATTGAATAGTATTTCCATATTACGTGTATGGATTGGATTGTACAAGCCAGTGATTGGTTAGTCATGGCAGCTTGTCACTGCTATTTGTGATGAAGGTGATTGTCCGACACTTCGTGAGTGACCCTTGTAAGGTTTATGATTGCACCCATTCTAGTGTAACCTTCCAAGTTGTTGGCTGCAACTTAATAGATATGTAGGATAGAATGGCTTCCAGTAGGTGCAAATCAGGTTCAGGGTCATGCTAGACATGTTGGGAATTTTGTCATGTCATGATTCATTAGGAGTAACTGAAGCCAATCTAATCCCATTTCCAGTCCACAGGTCATAGCATCAAGAGTACAATCTCTGAGGAATGACAACTCAAAATTGACAGTCAGGTACTTTCTTCCGGCAATGTGCACAAACCATGCTGAGAGTACTCATGTCTGCAGAACATGAGCATGCTAACTATACTTGTGCATTGTCACTAATGAGTTGGGAGTCACTTGGTGATGCAGGAACTCAACTTGTTTGGTGTTATTTGGCCATTCATCGAGGGGAATTTGCAGTTCTTGATTTACTGTGAAAAGAAAACAATTATGGGGCCACCCACCAATAGACTTTTCTGATGTTGAAGAAATCTTATTCCTTAACAAATGCATACAAAACTAGAATCACATTTTGTATGTGTCTGGCTTCATCCGAATTAAATAGAATAATGTACACAACATCTGGTTTATTTATTGAAAAATGCAACATGATGTTGTCCTTTGAGAAGTCATTGTGAAAAATTCTAGAATAGTGTACTACAAAATTCTAGAATAATGTTCACGAATGCCTATGTTAATTGCACATGATTTCATCTAAAAGTGATAGGTCATGTTCACCCTTCCATATCTAACTCTCCTTGCTGCAATAACATTTGATTATTCAACATGGGCATTTACCTAAATTGACCCTATCTTGACATGACACAAGGTTGCTTCTATGTTTAGATGAATGCATAAATGCTCGAATGCTATGACAACTATGATTATAATCCACAATGTTTTTTTAAAAATTGTCTTGTTACATCTTTTCATGGACCTTCTAGCTTGCCAATACCCTTAGCCTAAAGTTATAATATTTTCAAGCATTTTGGCTTATGGTTTGAACATTTGAACATGTGGTATAAACATTTTGGACAACATTTGGCATTTTTCCATAAGCCCTATTGCTAATGATTCTTTTTGGATTCCAATCTAACCCTTTTGGTATTCCATACTTATTCTCCTAACCTCCCATAATTATTGGGCCTATGCCATTGGGCTACTATTTTGAAGGCTTATACCCTTCAAATCTAATTAAAAAAAGCCTTCATGAGCATGTTCTCCCATATATTTATTTGGTGAAGAAAAAAATGAAAACCCTACAACATTTCGCCACAACATGGTATTCATGACTTGATTGCTTTATTACTAACACCCAAACCTAGTCATGTAATTGTATGTGACATGTTAAATGGCTTGTAATAATTATTATGATTACATGACTATAGTCATTTTTTCCATGAGACATATTTACAAGTCAGGATGCAACTAATGGCAACTAATCCTTCCAAATGGATGAATTATTTATGATTTTTTATCCACCTAGCCCACTACATATCACATTAATTACATATATAATCAAATATTGGTCACAATATTGGACTTAGAATGCCTAGATATATATTAAGGTTTATTAAAAATATATTAAAGATATATGTGAAGGTATATATCTAAAGATATAAAGGTAAGTTAAGGGTTAAAATAGGTAGGTAGACCTACCTACTTACTTACCTATCTACATATGATTATCTACCCACCCACCTACTTATTGTTTACTTTATCTACTTATGTTTACTTACTTACTTAGCCTAAACTATGTACATACCTATACCTAAATAAGTAAGTTAAATAGGTAATAGTTAAATATAACCTACTTACATAATCTCTGTTAAATAAATAGTTAGCTAAGCTATGTAAGTACCTAGGTTATAAGGTAGGGTAAGGTAGTTTAGTTAAACTACATACATGTATCATTTTACATAGGCTTAAGTTAAGCTAGGTAGGTTGTGACACACTCCCAACTCCTTGAAAGATTCAAATGTGAGTCCAAGTAGAAAACAACGGAAAAAGGAAAAGTTGGGGCACGCTTCTTAATTCACAGCACTTTGAGGGTAGAGGGGCATGCTGGAGCTCCGGGATGGGACTAGGAAGAGTTGACAAACTTCACTCATTCACATAGGCCTACACAAAACCCACACAAGGTGTTTAGTGCGGAGTTGGAGCACTTTTGGTGCTAGGACGGGCCACCAGCAACACGGACACACAAGACTCACCACGGCCTGGACTTGGGGGAAGCCACCACCTTCCTCCTTATATATACTCTGCACTTCTCCACGGGGGTCACATCCAAATGATTTTTTGTTTCGGGACTCCCAAGGGGGAGTCCCGAAATCGTTAAGGTTGGGATTCTCACAATTTTGGGGTGCCATAACTTTGCGTGTAGACTTTTGATTAAAATGAGGTTTGAATTAAAGTTGTAGCCCTTGTCGAGAACTTTCCAAAAGTATGTCACACGCCATCTGCACGCACAAAAATCGGGTCGATTCTTGATTTTTAGTGGTCGGGAATCAAACTGCCAATTTGACTCTCAGTCCTTCTTTTGGCTATAACTTATGTTTCAGATGTCCAAATGAGCAATTTGAGCCCATTTTAGACATAGTTTTTAAGAGCTTTCCATTGATATAAAGAACGTCACAAGCTATTGACTTTTGACCCCTGAAATTGCGCTTTGAAGTTTTGAGAGTCCAACAGAACTTCATCTCCCAAAGTGGGAGTTGCCTTGGGAGTTTGAAAGTTCACTCCTTCACATTTTTCTACACTTTCCTACATTCTCGGGAGTATGTGATGTGACTCTTGGGCTTTCTTTTGGCCTGCACCTTTGCAACCTCTTTGCCTTGGTCGCGAGCCCAAAGCTAGGGTTGCGACAGGTTGGATAATAAGTACATTATCTTTGTATGGCACAAAGGATGTGTGATAATGTTCTAATGTTTCCCTTTCATGAAATTTAAATCCCATATCCCTTTGTTAACAAAATATATTGTAAAAAATATAATTAAATGAAACTAAAATAGTCTACATGTAATACATGCACTAAAAACATTCAAAGTGCAAATACCATTTGGGATGATTGGATTGATTTTTGGAACAATACCATTTCATAAACCAATAAATATCTATTATTCAATTATATTTCATGGTTGTAGTAATAAAAGCCATTGTTTTCTCAACTAAATAATCATAGAAGTCACATGGCAAACAATGTAAATTATTACAACCAAAAGTATTACAATGGCCAAACCCACAAATCCAATTTTATTACATAGTCATGTAGTCGTTAATGCCATATATTATTATAAACATGGTCATATGTGAAATAATATATATCATGTTTTGACACATATTGTAATTTTATTTGCATGGGTTCAATTTGGAGTTCATTAAAAAATTGATTGAACGTTTTCAAATTCAATTTTGCACCATCATTGCACCCTTTCCAACAGTTTTTTATAATGGAATATCCAATGTGCATCAAGTTCATATCATTTCTTGTTCAAGCCCAATTGTAGGCATGTGATTCACAATTTGGCTTATTTTATCAATTTACACCTATAGTCAACAATTTTTTCCATTACCTTGCAAATTCGACTTGATTTGCCCCAACCTAAAAAGAATAACATGCCTTCTTTATGACACTTATAATCAACTATTACAATGTGTTCATGGTAATGAATGCACGAGGATGCATGATGCCATATGTGATGCATTTGCATCTATTGCAAAGGAAGTTGACTTCATTATGGCCAAGGAACAACTACATGTTCTTTCTTCTTCCACATTTTAAACGTCAAGATCACACATTAACATCACCTCTCCAAGGATGGGGTTTGCACTTATGCAAATGTGGTCACCAATGTTCCAACCCATCATCTAAATAGACCTTTTGTTTCAAGCATTTTTTTGCCCATGGTTTTGCAAGTTCAAAAGCAACCTAAATGAAGAAACAAAGTTATCAAGATTATCATCTAGGAAATGAGTTCCACCCTTTAACAATAAAAGTTTTAGATGTTTGCACAAACAAATTAATGATGTTTTACACCCTTGTGCCAATAGTGGTGCATGGGATATGAAAAGCCTAATAGATCTTTCTTTTGATCCTAATCCCTTTCCTTAAACATGTTTAATAATTCTTCAAAGGATGCAAGCCTTTACAATTCTAAGTTCACAAAAAATTGGCAACATGGCCACCTCTTGACCTTCATTGAGATCATTATATTCCAAACTATATTAACATTTAAATAATTTAGTCTAGGCCAATGTTAAAAAGATCAGTGTAAATACACATATACTTGTTATATGATACAATGTAAATGTAAATGATTTACACTTACACTACCAATTTTTTGGAATTTTCAATTTCCCTACCCAATGTTTAAGTGTTTTATTTCACAATTACAAGGGTGAAGTGTGAAAAAAATCATTTACACTTACATACCCCTATGTAAATGTTTTTGGAAAAGTAAAATTTCTGAATGAAATAGGTTTCATAAAAGAATTCATACATGATACATCTAGTGTCCTATAAATCTTATTATATGCATCTATTGTTTTGTTGTTTGTTGAGTTTTATTTTGAAAATCACAAGTTGATTTGGATGCCAATGTCCAACTACAACACCATCATCTAAAACCCTTCGCTTGGACCTGTGGTTTAGGTGGAACCCAATAAGTTTGTTTATTTGATTTTTTTTACATAAACGTTTTTTGGTGTTCACGTCTTTGGGTCTTTTCATATTTACTAAAGAAGGTGGCCTTGATGAGATTATAGGATTTCCCCTTCTAATCTATGCATTTTAATGTATTTTGATCCAATCAACAAACTCAATTGATAATTGTAAATCTTAAAAAGACAAAACTTTCCTTTAAATTTTTTTACACAAATGTACATATATTTACATAATGAATAACTATAAAGCATTTACACTCACACTAACACAATTTACATGGCTTAAAATGGATTTACATGGATTCACACTTTCACTTACATGGATGTGAATGTGAGGTTTTACACTTACATTTACATAAGGTGTAAATAAGTTTCTTAATTACATACACATGACAAGTATGTTTAAGACAATATATGTGCACAACATTCAAACTTGGACCATATATTTCTTCCCCAATTCCGAAAAAAAGAAATCCCCTCTTCTTTTGTCTTAGAATAAAGTCCTATAGCTTTATGTCATTGCATGTCATACTAAAATAAAACCTAAAGGTGAAGGTCTAGGCTATGAAAGATTGAGGATTTGGACCAAAATGGCTTTTTTCGAAATTTTCTTGCATTGAAGACAAGCACGACCTAGACTCTCTCCATGTGAAATGCAAATACAAGCATGACCTAGATTTTCTCTATGTGAAATGTTTTTTTTGCATCTTTCTTGTTATGCCAAAAAATCTTTTTTTGTCAAAAGGTTTTAATTTTCCACATGGAATGTAAGACATTATTTTGTTTTGAAAATAGGAAGGAAAATAATAAACTTGAACTTTCAACCCATTTACCATACATGCATAACACTTAAAATGGAAATGTAGTCATACTTTAATGTATATATGAATGTTTCCCTTATTGATTCAATGTGCTTTTAATTGGAGGTAATTGACTTGATCATGTAATATAATCAAATTGCACTTAAATTGTAAAAATTATTGCAAAATGTTGGATAATGTTGTGATCATGTGACCTCATCTATCATAGACTTAAATGTATTCAATTATTCCAAATTTATTATTCATTACAAGAGCATAATTGCTTCAATAATTTTCTTCTAAAAAATTCAAGGTGCTCACTTAGTGTAATTTCTTACTCTTGGTAAGGGCAACTCCACATAGATCCCATTTTCAAGGAAATTATGAAGTAAGATCACAAAATAACTTAATAAAAGGGAAATTAATTATTAGCTCCTAAAATTTCATGCTCCTATCACTTAAGGTCATTGTTTGTTAAACCAAGGAAGACCTTGTGTAACCTTCATAAAAAAATACCCCCATATGTAAATATTTCAAAGATTTTTTTTGATGTAATTGTAGGGATGTTATTGCTCATAATTTTCCCTTTGCCTCACAAATGAGCATTAGATTTTCACAATGGGCATTTTGAAAAACAAAATGCTCTTGTCTTCTCATCTATTTAGGCATTTCATCATTTGCCCTCACACCCACTTTTAACTTCTCAATGTTTGTTGAATGTTGATGTTAAAACGTCAAACTTCAATGTTGGTTGAATGTTGATAATTTCCTTACATGCTTTAAACTTCACATGTTACATTGCTACCAATTGTTGTCGCCTAAAAAAGAACCTAGTTCATTGTGTTGCCAAGTATGCAAAAAATTAAAAAGAAAAAAAAACATATGTGCAAAAAATTAGAAAGGAAAATGAAGATCCCATGACCTTAATGCTAATTTAAGCTCATGGGCAAGGGCCTTTACCAAAATTGGGTCATTTCTTTGATTGTTCCCTTTAGAACCTTTTATTTTGGTAAGGTCCTCACCTTCAATCTTCACCCTACAAAAAAATCCCACATTCTAGAGGAATCATCCTTCTTTAAATTTAAAAATATGTGAGTAAAATTATAGTGTGTCACATATTAGTTATTGGATTAAAAAAATAATTTAGTCAAGTTTACAATAGGCTTATTTTCATTTTGAAAATCAATATATAATTAATATAAGTTATGGTTTTTATTTTCAAAATATAAATATTAAATGTGGTACATATTGGATATTTTAGGTATTAGTTGTTAATAAGTTCAATTAATAGTATTGATAAATTGTTCCACATATGTTTAGCATAAAATGGAAATTGTGACATAAACACAGGATAGCTTTCATTGATTGGTGTCAGAAATAACTCTATGTATCCCTCAAGATATTGATGTTTTGGTTGCAAGTTATTGCTATTCTATTGCCTTACAAAATGGACATTCTTTGTTGAGAAGTCTATGCATTAGAATTGTCCTATGTGTTTCAAGGTGATTTTCTTGTGCACCACCATATATGGACTAAAACAACACCTTTAGATGTTGGCAGATAGTTGTGCATGACATCCTTAGTAAAAAAGGATTCAATATATAGTTGTATTTGTTTGTGAAAGAATCTATATGAAATGAAATTAGATTTTTGTTCATTAGGGAATTTTTGTTGATGAATCTTGAGTAGTTTGTTGCATCATATGTTCATTCCATGTGTAATATTTATTTTGATTTAGTAAAAAATCACAATCTTACAATGTGGTCATACAATGCACCGAATATAGGTTCTAGAACATGTTAGTGACACACTCCCTATGATGAGACCAATCTTCATATTTTCCCCTACTTTGTAATTTCCTTAAATCATGGAAGGTTTACTAAGTGTATCCAATGAAAGAAAGAAGCCACAAATCTACCCAATGAGCTTGTGTGCTTGTGATACAAGCTTCTTTTTGAGTTAGAGGTAGTCACTCCTCAAGAACATTTCCACTACCCAATGAGCCTGAGTTAAACATAGTCACTCCTTCAGAGTATTTCCACTATCAAACAAGCCCAAGTGATTGTGATGCAATCTTCCATATTAGTTTGAGTACTGGTACCTTAAGACCAGTTCCACCAGCAGAAGCCTGATGACAGGTAAAGAATAATTTGTACAAAGTTCAATATTGTCAAGCGGAGTTTGGCCAGTTGAATATACAAATGATATAATGCTCTTCAAAAGGTTCTGTAAAGAACATTTGTTGGCTTTCATTAGTCAATCATAACAATCATCCCATGTCATTACATTTAAATTCCTCGCTCTACACTACCCTTGTATTTCATGTTTACAGGTGGTGATGCAAAATCAGATGCACACCATTTTGCATGCATAGACATGGGTAGATGATGGGTGTTGGTGGACAATGACAGACCAACAGAATTCCAATCCACCATTTCCTTCATCTTGGACTTGAAAGGTGAAAAGCTGCTTTGGTCCTCCCATTCTCATTACAGCAACTTTGTGCAATAACCCACTAAAACTCGCAAACCTTTTCATGTTGCTAGTAAAGGCCCAACAGAGCCTATAAAACATAAAAAATAGGATAAATCAAGCAACAATCTAAAATGTGCAAAATATGCAAAAGATTGAACAACAATCTGTTGTTGTTCTGAAAGGATAAACTCAGTTTGGACTTCGGACATTTGGAATAGAAGAAAGAGAAAGAGAAAGGGTGGCAAATGGAAACAAAAGCCTCTTTCACCTTGCAGCTACTGCCCACTATCCAGGTGGGATCAAAACAAGATACCAACAGAACCTATATAGTAAGCATAACATAGAAACATTGTGAACAATTCCAACAGAACATGCATAAAAAGAAAAAAAAATAAAACAAAACTCAGGTGGTTTTAAAAGTGGACTGGCAAGTTTGTAAATATCAGTTCTCAGTGGACAGTCAATTGGTGAGCAAAGACAGATTATAATCAACGATTAGAACCAGAATGAAATGAAGAGATTTTGATGAGATAAGATCTTATCTTTGTTATAGCAATGAGACAAAAGAGATCCCAGCAAAAACGAGCAGTTCATTGCATAATGGCTCTGCCCTTTCAATGACATTCATAAGGACTGATAAATATTCAACATACTAAATTGGAAACACTTGGTGATTAGCATGGTGAAGCACAAGTGGATCCTTCATTCAGTAATGCCGGAAATGTTCCTATAGTGGACTCCATATGACCTTAGAATGTAGGGATACTAAACTTTGGCCCGTTTCTGAGTGTATCACAATAATGTCTCTTACCCTGAAGAGGAGCAGAGCCAATAAAAATAATTGTATTTTAGTTTTACAATCCAAGGGCACCAAGAGGGGTCAAGCCTTGTCCTGCCTCAAAGTAGAAGATGAGCATTGCTACCATGGCAAGCCTGGCGTGCTTGATCTCAGCCAGCTGCAACCTCTCTAGCTTGGTTTGGTCTGGAGTGTAAAAGCCTCCGCGAATATCGCCTGCAAAGGCCAGTGGGTCGAAGAACTTGCCGCCCGGGTAGCCTTGTTGTCCAGTAGTGTTGCTGAAATTTTCGGCTGTTCTGGACCATGGAGTGGCCCACTCCAAAGCTTGTGTCCCTGGGCTCACAAAGTCTGCCCATCTCTTGCTCTCCACCCAGCCCATCAGGAGGAGCTGTGTTCCCAGAAGAGTTCCGAATGAGAAAGGAGCCACAGCGGCGGGGTCAGCTCCGGCTTCGAACCACGGCACACCACTCCAGGCTTGGCCGACGAATATCCCCACCACGGCAGTCATGGCCCATCGTCCGTGGATTAGCTCCGCCTCCCTGTACCACTTGAGCGCTGCGGGGTCCTTGCCCAGACCAAGGGGATCAAATCCGTAATCTCCTGGCAGACTGCCACCAAGTACGCACACAATTGGTCAGCAAATGCACACCGGAATCCAAACACAAACCCCAAAGAAAAAAAAACACACAATGCGGAAATGCAAAGCTCTTACTATAGACGAGGATAACGAACAAACAAAAACAGAGAAAGAGAGAGCCAACAGCACAAAAAGGAGAGAGAGAGAGAGAGAGAGCCCGTTACGTACGAGCCATCAAGCCATTCGGGATCGACTAAATCGCCACCAGACTTGACGCCGGGGAGCCACGATTTCTTGCCGCTGAACTTAGGCTTGGCAGTCACCTTCTTGGTGGCCATGGCCGTAATGCGGGAGCACCCATTACCGACCCCGAACGACACGGACGGGGACAAGCGAAGGCCGTTACTACTACTAATACCTACTGTTCCCTTCACGAAAGACGACCTGGACACAGCAGCCGTGAGCTGCGGCACGGATGCACTACTTGCCACCGCCATTTTACTTATCGACGATCCAATACTACCGTCCTTGTGTTCTTCTTTCTTCTTCTTCTTCTTCTTCTCCTTGTTGCAAAACTTGAGCAAAAGAAACCCCCCAGCTCCCGCAAAGCGAAGCAAAGCAATTGGAGCTTTGCACTTCGCAGACCAACAAACAACACTTTGCTCTTGAGCAAGACGCTGGTGGGGATGGGTGGCCTTATCGGAAGGCAAGGCACCAATTGGTGGTCCGCCAGATTTATATCCTTTGGACCAATCAAAGGCTTAGTTGATGGCCCTCTGGGGGCCGCCGGGAATTTGGCCCGGCGGGTTGGATAAAGCAGCGGCCGTTCCCATTGGCTTCTCAAATATGACTCCAAAGCTTACTCCCCTCCGCCATCTAGTGGACATTTTAGTCAGCAGCGTTCCCTTGGTCCCGCAGTGCTTTCACGCCCTGCAATGACTAGGACATAGGGCATAGGACATGATGGTCGAGCAGGAAGGGAACTGACTGGCCAGACTCCATGCAGTGAACAGGACATAGCGACATGATGGTCCAGCTGGAAGAGATTGGCTGGCCAGACTCCATGTACTGAACAGGACATAGGACATGATGGTGGAGCAGGAAGAGACTGGCTAGCCAGCCTCCATCCACTGAACAGGACATAGGACATGGTGGTCGAGCTGGAAGGGTCTGGCCAGAATGCATGTACTGAATAGGACGCAGGACATGATGGTCCAACTGGAAGGGACTGGCCGCACTCCATGCACTGAATAGGACATAGGACATGATGGTCAAGCTACTGGAAGCTACTACTGACCAGACTCCAGATTGAACTCGCACACCCCCCCCACCCCCCCCCCCCACAGTGCACCATGAAAGATGGATGTTAACTGGTTAGCTGACAGTTTTCTGTTGGTTCCCAGTTTGCTGGCTAACCATGATGGATGGTTAATCTCAGTTGCTAATTTTTTTATTCCATTCTAAATAGCGGTGGTCAAGAATTATATTGAAAATATTAAGAATGTAATAAATCAAAGCAAAAGGATGAGCAAAACACAATAAGATATTTGATTCTTGCAAGCTTTCAAGTGGTTTTTTGATGACCCATGTAAGTGAATATAAGAAAATATGTTTAACACATGTGGGCACACAAATGATTTTTTTAATTTACATAAGTGAACAAGAAAAAAGAAAAAAGTATTGCACACTTGTGAGCCCATGTAATTGAATATAAGAAAAATATGTTTAACATTTATGGATTTGCAAATGATTTTTTAAAATTCACATAGGTGAAGAAAGAATGATATTGCACATTTGTGAGCCTACACATGGTTTTTTGACTCACAAAAGAGAAGAAGAAAAAATGATATTGTACACTTGCAAGCTCGCAAATGGTTTTTTCAATTCACATATGAGAAGAATAGAAGGAATCTTGCACATTTGTGAGCCCACAATTGGTTATTTTGACTCATGCAAATTAAGAAAGGAAATGACATGCATGCTTGTTGGCTAGCAAGTGGTTTTTCTTCAATTCACATAGGTGACAAAGCAAAATGATATTTCCCATTTATGAGTGATTTCTTTCTACTCACATAGGTGACAAAACATAACAATATTTCACACTTGTGATCCCATAAGTGTTTTTTGAATCACATAGATGACCAAAGCAAGAGGATGAACGACAATAACATCTTAAGAAAAGCAATGACCAAACGAAAAGGAAAAGCACTTACCAAACCACCATTGCAACAACCATCACCACCACCATAACACTTCAGCCTACAAACACCCTCAGTGCCACCAAGAAGACAAACACTATGAAAACAACACACAACCTTTAAATCAATTTATAAAACACAGTGGCAATGATCAAAGCAAGAAGATGAATGATAACAACATCATAAAAAGTTAGTGAATAACTTCCCTAGGGTAATTAAGAAGGAAGAAGGTTAGCACAAAAAACATGTAGTGTGATTTTAAAAAAAATAACAGTGATGGCAAACAAGAAACAAAATGCAAAAATCAATATGTAAACAAAAAATACAAAACACAAACCCCTCAAAAAAAACCTTAAACCCTACTACTTACCTACTTATGAAAAAATCAATGTTCAAATGTTGTTATATACATTGACAAAAAAATTCATTGAAGATCAAGGGAACATGTTAAATGCATTTGGTATCATATTGTTTTACAAAATGGTGTGTGATTTGATGGCCAAGACATTGGAATGGAATTAAGGACACCAAAGTTGAATCCCCCTTACCAACATATATTATGTGGAATATGTATCATCATTGTATATATATTTTGTACATGTGTGTAAATGCATAATATCCTCGAAGGGGACACTAAGTGTAAAGTTTGGGATCTACATGCATCAAACAACCATTGGGGGGGAGGGGGCGGGGGGGTATTAGATAATCGTCCAACCTATTTTTTATCACCTTATATTATTTTATTTTTTAATATATAAAAATTCACCATAAATCCTTACTTTGGAATCTGAATCAGAACTAGGTTTTTATCAAAATACCAATTTCACTCTAATTAAAATCACAACTTTAAGACCTATCCTAGTTCCCACCTCAACTTTAAATTCTAGATGAAACATTTTGATCCGGTTTTATTTAGTTCCTGAAATTGAAATTGGGTTTGTGTAAATTCCAAATATTTGGATCCAAAATTTTTAGTTCTACTTGATAATCTAAATACTCACACTATAAAAAATCATGATTTTTTAAAAGGTTCAACTTGATTAAAATGTCTACATTGATCAAAAGGATGTCCATTTTGATTAAAAATGTGGGGCACAAAAAACACATGGTTCTTTTGGTTGGTTTAAAAACTAAAATGACCATTTTGACCAAGTGTTAAATCATACATTTGGTCAATAATTAAAATTTAAAAAAAAACCATATTGAATGGTCATGTTTAGTCAAATTAGTTATATTAATTTGATTAGCTAACCTATTTGTTATGCCTACTAAGCTACTTACCTACGTTCTACTTACGTCTTACCTACCTACTAGGGTTTAAAGTTTACCTTAAACCCTAAAACTATTATCTACCAAAATTACCTATTTATTTATTTACTTACCTACCTATTATCTACTTATATGCCTATCTATATTTTAAATAAAAAGGTGTGTACATTTAAAAACATAAATAAATAGGCATGTGTACTTACTTATTTACTTGGTTAAGTACTTACTTACCTACTTATGAAAAACATTGAAATTCAAATGTTGTTATACACATTGACAAAAATATTCATGGAAGTTCAAGGAAACATGTTAATCTATTTGGTATCATATTGTTTTACAAAGTGGTGCGGTGTTTTAATAGTCAAAACTTTGGTTTGGAACCAAAGAAACCAAAGTTCAATCCCCGTGTGAATTCATATACAATGTGAAATATGTATATTTGTATATATATTTTGTACATGTGTGTAAATGTATAGTACCTAGGTGGGTTGTGGATAGGTAAATAGGAGGCCATGGTGGGTAATTTAGGTCATGGGTGGGTGGGTAGGTAGGTATTATTTATCTATTTATTAATTACCTTTTTATATTTTAAAATTGAGCTACTTTTTTAATTAATTTTTTTGGTTGCCCAATTTTTTGTCTAATTTGACTAATAAAAAAAACCACTAGTCAAGTTGAACATGTTCAAATTGACTTGTCCAATATAACTAAGTAATCAAATTGACCAAATGTCAAAATGACTAGTTTTTTGTCTAGTTTTCTAGTCAAATAAACCATGATTTCTTGTAGTACCAATAAACACTGGTATTTACACTAGTGTCTTCATCACAAGATTTGCAAAACTTACTTCCATTATTCTCTCACTTGCTTGTTATTGTGCTCTTGTTACTTTTTCATTTCCTTTTCATTTGCACTTCAAACATGATTTTTAGAGTTTGAAGTAGCGTTCCCATAACATTTTAAATTAGTCAAAATGAAACACATATGATGAAAATATGAATAACTAATGAATATGTATTTTTATTAAGTTAATTATAAATAATTATATTATAATCATAACGTAGTTGAACATTAGTATTTTAGTAGTGGAGCATTAGTGTTCTAATATATCTTCTTGATGACCTCATCTCATTCCTAGAGCTTTCCCCCTCCCTCATGAAGTGAACTAAAAATATCTTGTTCATTTAACCCTAAACCATCACCAATCATTTTGGATGTTTTCATGACCTTCAAATTGTCTTGTTCAGAAAACCCACCAACATGAGGATGTAGATGAAAAGTAGATTGTCATATCTTTATCACGTTGAAAAGTAAGCAATCATTGATCTCTTCATCCACTTCAAGCTTAAATAATCAACACATTATTTAAATTAAATTTCTTAGTTGTAAAACATTTAAAACTTGTTAGCCCTAGCCTATAAAACCAACAAATAAAATCATTTATTTGACTTATGAATTTTATAATTATGAACATATAAATCTAGGTGTGTATAAATGTGTTATTATGTGTTGGTTAAGAAAATAAAAAATAATTTAATAATTTTAAAATTTGAATTTTAAAAATCAAATTGAAACCATTTTATTTCAAGTTTGATGATATAAAGTGGTCAACATTGAAGTTTTTTTGTGAAAAAGTTATTATAAAATGTTCATTGTGTCATTGGAAACTAAATTGAAACACTTGAAACAAAATAAAAAATTGGTTACATTAGTATTTTTTAATTTTCAAGGTCCAAATGATGTTGAAATAATGTCATACTTTGTGCACTAGCGTAATTATATATTACAAATGATATTATGCAAAAATAATTCAAACTCAAATTTTATTTTCAAATATTTTGAAGCAAAAAATATAAAAAACTAGTGGTTATGACTACTAATGGTACATGATAATGCCATTGCACCCAAAATAACACTATGTTTGTCACACAGAAAAAATGAAAAATGTGGATTCAAAAAAATGTCAAATTATTGTCAAAATAAATAAATAAATAAAGCATCAGGGTGTAATCATACTAACATGTACCAATAAAAGTTGTAACCATTGTTTAATTTTTTGAATTTTTGATTGTAGAAAATTAATAATAAATACAATATTTTTTAATAAAATCTTATTATGAATACATTATCTACATTTCATAAAAATTTGAATTCATCAAAATTAGTAAAAAAATAGGTAATTTACACTTTCAAGGACTTATAACCATTATTTAAAAATAGTTTTGAAACTAAAAGCACAATTTGAAAATATTTTTTTCTAACATATTTTTGGATTTTTTTGAAATACACCTTAACATAATAGTGTCAAGAAAACTTTAAAAAACTTTAATGTTTTTTTGAAAGACGTATTTAAAAGATTTTAAGAATATTTTTAAAAAACAACAAAAAAAGGTGTAATCATACTAACATGTACCATTAGCACATTGTTTAAATTTTTGAACTTTGGATTGTAAAAAAAGTAAAAATAGATTTTTTTTAATAAAATGTTATTGTGAATCCATTATGTACATATCAAAATATCTTGAATCAATATAATGAGTGAAAAATACATATAAAAACTTTTAAGGCTTTGTAACCACTCCTTAAAAATTGTCTAAAATCAATTTAATAGCAATTTTGACACTAAAAGCACAATTTAAAAAAATGTTTTTATGACATATTTTGGGATAGTTTTTAATATAGACCTTAACAAAATAGTATTAAAAAAACTATGAAAAATTTTAACGTTTTTTTAAAGTTGTATTAAAAAGATTTTAAGAATATTTTTTAAAAAAAGCAATGGTCTAAGAGGGCACATGTGGCTCCTTATAGTATGATTGGACCCATCATCAAATGAAGAATTTAATAATGAAGTGCATTGAAAATTTCTTAATAGTTTTTAAGTTTTTAAGTTTTAAATGACATGAAAATTGTAAATTTTTATCTTTGAGAGTCCATTTCACATTAAAAATTTTAATCTTTGCCATGGATTTTTTGATCAATCACATGTTTAAGGAAATTCATAGGTTGGCTTATTAATATTTATGATTAAAAGCATAGTGGATAATTAAAGGATTTTATGGTTTGATAATTGTTAAAATTGTAAAAAAATCATTAATGTTAGATTATGGACTTTCAAATGCCATTTTTAAACCACCTAACCATGTTCTCACCTTAAAGCTATTGCAAGTTGAAATATTTTTATAATGGGAGTGTCTTGTTGTTCATTTTTTCCATGTTCTCTAAAATCACTTTCCTCTTCCACAATGTTGGCTAATTGATGAAGCTTATTAACCTCAAGTCTAGTATGCCTATTTGTTTCAAGTTTCAGGATGTCAACTTTTTTTTCATGACGATCTTGTAACAAATGGCCAATTCGACCACAATAGATACATGTGTTTTCGTGACGATCATCATTGTTGGGTCCTTGAAGGGACGCCAAGTACGCACATAAAAACTTTGTCATGCTTGTTGTTGAATCATAATGTTCAATGATGTTTTTCATGAATTAGTCATCCTACCAACTCATCAAATGTTGGAGAATCTTTTTTAAGAGACAAAGACTAAATGAATGGGTTGTAGCTATCAGGAAGAACATTGAGTATAATTTGGATTAGATCATCATTATCAATAGTGACTTCGATTCCACCTAATTGAAATAGTTTCGACCTAATTTCTTTGAGATAACCTTAAACAAACCAATTTTTTCTCCCAGTTTAAGTTGGTTTAGCTTGTTGCAAAAAAAAAATTTCCTAGTGAAATCTTTTATTTCATATAACTTTCCAAGAAGCTACCAAGCTTCCTAAAGATCTATTCTAGAAAGAATCGATAAGAGCTCATATTTCACAAAAGAAATAATCATTGACATAGCCTTTTCTTGCTTGTATGTTAGATTAGTAGGCTCAGGTATGATTGTGTGTTTGGGATGTATAAATGATGTTTCAACTGTAACTATTGGTGTAGTAGTTGTGGTTGTTGGCCGCACAAGAATAGTGACTACCAATTGCATAATTGACAAACTAGATCCAACATTACTGATTCCATTCACTAATATTATGCCAAAAACAATTAGTTCGGCAACCAAATCCCAAAAATTTTCCCTTTTCAAGAGATGTTTGATTCTTGATTTTCCAATTGAAATGATTGGTTGATCCTTCAAGTTTGTTTGATTATGAAAAAAAATTGTTTAAGATGCTTGACATTTTGACCAAAAATAAATCAAAATAAAATAAATGACAAAGCTAAGCTCACAAGAACGAAAAAAAAAACTAAGTCTAACCACGTTATTAGGAGCCACACATGCCCCCTTATACCATTGCTTTATTTTTAGGATGTTTTAAAAAAAAAATTAATATGTCTTTAAAACGAAAAAATCTTTAAATTTTTCTTAATAATATAATGTTAAGGTGTATATTAAAAATATCCAAAAATATGTCATTAAATTTTTTAAAAAAATTGCGCTTTTAGTGTCAAAACTGTTTTTAAGTTGCTTTTATGCAGCTTTTAAGTAGTGGCTACAAGAGTTTAAAAGTCTTTATACATATTTTTCATTCATTGAATTGATTCCAAATTTTCATGATATGTACATAATGTATTCACAATAAAAATTTATAAAAAATAATTCTGTTTATTATTTTTAACAATCCAAAATTCAAATAATAAAGTAGTGGTTATGATTGATTTTCGTACATGTTAGTAATGACTGCACCCAACTTCAAATGACTGAAGCTAGATTTCGATAGTTTTCCAGTTGGAGTTTAAGCTCACAAATCATGAACAACTAATTTTCACACTGGAAGCTAAAGCTCATAGAATATTGGTTGCATCTCAACCTTAAAATCAACAAGAGCCTGCGCTCTAATATCATGTAGAAACTATAATCAATATACTAAATTGAGCATAGGAACAATTCAACTGTGGTACAAAACCAGTGATGAACAAGGAGCATAAACCTCCCTTAAAAACTTGAAAATAATGGAAGTACATAAGAGAGTAGCTAAATAAGGATCAGTAATGGCAGTGAATTAAATGGTGCTTACGTAACCATGCTTACGTAATGATGCTTAACTAAGACTAAGAAACAGTGACCTGATCTTATCTACTAATCAATTTAGAAAGTTGTAGAATTATCTAGAAGCTTAAGTGGAGTTTGAAAGCTAACACTCAATACCATGGAAGCTTCAAAGCTTTGCAACCCACATATGAAAATCAGGTGGATGCTTGAAAATATAATGAAGATAATTTGAAAACAACTTTGAAACGAGGCAGAGCAAGTGGTGTTTGCAGGAAGCTGGAATGCTGTAGATGCCAACACTAGGGCCTCAAATTTTAAAGAACTTGGCACTCACCGAGATCCCAGTTGCCTGTTCACAGTAGCTCAACAACTTGTTCAACAACTAGCTGCCAAAAAAACTAATTTGTTCAGGCTAGCTGTCAAGCTTCCAAAAAGAAACCCTAATCCCTCGCAAAAATCGTGTGATGAGGAAGGTCTCAAAGTGTTTAGGGTGCATGATTAACAAATTTTTTAGCATTTCTAAATTAAACTTTTGAAAATTTCAACACTTTCAACTTAATTTTGTTAAATTTTTTTGGCACAACCAGCACTTGAATTTTAAACAAATTTTCCATCCTGGTGTCAGTTGTTTTCTGTATAGGTATGAGTTTGCAAAGAACCTCTGATTTTACCATGAGTAAGCTCTCTTCACATGCCTATGACCATTTCCATGCATGCATAAGAAAATGAATGACATTGTAGGTTTTCTTTCCAACACACAATAACAGAGAATGAGCAGTTATAGTGCCACTACAGTGTTTTTTCAGGTGCTATAACCATTTTCAGAGTCAGCCTATCAAAACAAATTGTATCAACGGTTACAGGGACCATTCCAGTTGAAAGCCCACATGCACTTTTGTTTCCTCCACTCCTTTTAAATTTTGGTAAACTGAAGAAAAACCAATATTCCATTTGATATTAATGAAAGTACATGAAGACTAGTTATGTTGAGCTCAGTGATTTTTTAATAGTAAATCTTCACTTTTGTGTAACACAATTCTGAAAATGAATTCCCTGTCATGAATTCCCTGTTTTTTTAATAAATAAAAACCACCAAAAAACGTAAATTTTGTTTTAAATTCCCCAAAATTGCCAGAGTTTTCTACTATATGAAAGTATGCTTAAGATTTTCTACTTTCATATCTTGAATATTGCCAAATGTGGCTAAATATACTTATGGATGATCATCACTTGAGCAACATCACAAAATTGAAAATAAAACACATTGTGTAGGTATGGAGAGCATTTCTTTGGAATTTTTTTGACAGCTATAGTAAAGAAGTCTTCCATACAGCACTTAACCTCACATTTTGCATTGTGTCAAATGAGTTCAAAGTCCCATGGTATCCAGTTGGTGTTCTTGGCTAGCGCAGAAGTAATTACCCTTTTTTCTTCTTTCTCTCTCTCTTAATATTTCAAGTGTCGTTTTGCTTTATTTCATGATAGGTCAGATTCTTACTTAGTTTATGACTGACGTGCACAAATGGAACACATCGCAAGCACTCAGAGCACCATACTGCAAGATGTGTAGACAGCTTGAATAAGTAGTTTACATCCTACAGAACTGTCCACACAGAAATAATGCAGCTGGAGATTGTTGGTCCTAAAATTAAAGCCAGTCCTTTGCATGGTATACAACAGCAACAGGCCACTTGTTGCTTATAGGTCTGACAATTCACTCACACCAACTCCTCAAGAATGGTAAGGAGTCTGGTCTTAATCACTTTCTACCAATTCGTAGTAAGTGCGGGTCTCTCTCACATGACCAGCTTTTTTTCCCGTTTCTCTAGTTGTTCTCTCACACCTTGGGTGAACCAGCACCCAAGTTGGTACTATATATGGTAAAAGTCCCAAAATCCATTTAATTATTTCTAAATGATGCAAATATCCTGTGCCTAGACTAAATCAGCATATTAGTTTTACTGCCAAGGACAAAGAAAAAACATCTCTCAGTATTATGCATGACAAAATCGATCAGAATCAACCAGCTATTCATAACCAACAAGTGCAGCCAGAAGCCCTGGTCTTTCTGCTGGAATCCTTGTGACACCTAACATTAACATCCCTTCATTATCATTTTAAAATGTAATTTCCTGTAATGGGATGAAAGCAGAAACCCACCTAGAACTCAATTGTATGTTCAAGAGTCTGGCTAACTTTCCATAGGTCTAAACACCCATTTGATACCATCCAAGTAGGCCTCTCATCTTTTCTGGCATAAAAAAGTACCTTCCAGCCATACCCACATCAACTGGTTGACCAAATGTTCTCAGGTCACATAATTCAAGAGCCAGATATATAGTGCATGTTGATTTGGGGCTTATTCTGGGTTTCCATTGATTTTGTATCCCTTGGGAAGTACTTCTACATGACATATAAAAGGCACAAGGGTGGTAATCGATGTCACATGTTACACATTGTTCCCACACCTACCTTCGCCTCAGTCATATTGAATTTTGCAAGTTTACATCTATATAAATGCATGCCAAATGTACAACAAAGCCTTGTTATGATCACGGTCTTGGTTACTAAGGACTTTTGGATACAAAGAAAATTTAATGGACAGTTGAAATATCTTGAATTATGATTTGCGTACAATTGCTTTATCAAAATTCACTAGAAAAGCTTATAAACCTCTGGTTTTGGGCTTTTGAGAATTTTCAAAGAACTGGTGGTTTTCATGCAAGAACCAGCATTATTAAGGGAGGATGTGGTAGGTCCTCAGAGTATTTTCTGGACAAATGGAGTATTCTGAGGACCCTACCACAATATGTGTAAACAGCTTGAATGAGTACTTGGACCGTCGACACAAGACAATGCAGCTAGTGATGGTGATCCTCAATTCAAAGCCAGTCCTTTATACTGTAAACAACAACAACAATAACAGGCCACCTGCTGCATATTGGTATTGCCATTTTGTCACGCCAACTCCTTAAGGACGGTAAGGAGTCTGTTGTTGTCTGTTCTTTTCAATTTACACCTTGATTCCACTAAAAATATGGGTCACTTTCACATCAGTTATTTCTCTTTTTTTTCCCTCTTTCCTTTACTCTTGAGCTTTAAAGGCAGTCCTGCGCACTGGAAAGAACAACAGGCCACCTGCTGCTTATTGGTATTTTCTCAAACCAACTCCTTAGGTACAGTAAGGAGTCTGTTGTTCGTTCTTGTTATTGCTCTCTCTGTTTTTCGCCCATTAATTACTCTTCATGCGATTGAGATTTAGCTTTAGCTATTAGTTTTATGGCCAAGGCCAGAAAGGAAATCATTCCTGCAACATAATGCATGATAGAATGCATCAGAATCCACTAGGTATCCTTGGCTAAGAAGCACAGGCAGGACTACTGGTCTTTCTTTCTGTGTGAGTCCTTGTGCTTACCATTAACATTCCTACAATATTATTTCAACCCGTCATGGTTTGTTTTCTTTCACGATAGGTCAGAAATTTCTTATGACTGTGGGACAAATGAATCACATAATCAGTACTCGGAGCCCGTTACTGCAAGATATGTAAACAACTTGAATGGTTAGCTCGCCCATACACCAACATAATGCAGCTGGTGGTTGTGGTCCTGAATTGGAAGCCAATCCTTTGCACTGGTAATTAACAGAAACAGGCCAACTGCTGATGGGTCTGGCTATTCGCTCACACCAAATACTATCCTTTGCACTGTAAGCAACAGCAGCAGCAGGCCATCTGCCGATAGGTCTGGCTGTTCAGTCACACCAACTCTTGAAAAGGACAACTTAAGGAGTCTCATCTTATCAATTGACACCAACTCCATGTAACAAGTGCGGGTTATCTCAGGTGGTTAGTTTTTTCTTTTCTTCCTCATTTTTCATGTACCTTACATTTTGTCAGATCATATGCTATCATCAAGCATGTTCATTTTATTCGTAAGGGCCAGAAATGAGAAACAACATTCATGATTATGTATGAAAACATAAATCAAAATCAACCAGATATGCGTAATGTTGCCTGAAGGGAGTAAAAAATTCAGTTACCATTTTCAAATTCACAGACAATTCAACAGCATAAAATCGGTCTAATGGACATCACACAACGTTCAATGAAGGTTTTGCATGTCCCTTTGAACTCCTTAGAATTGAAGTTCTTCCTTAGAAGATCCAATGATTACCAAATACTAGAAAAAAAAAACTGGCCAATATTTTCTTTCCTCAGAGACCGGATGCTGAATAGTTGGTTCCATACCAACAGTACGAAGTTAAAACCACCCAGAATGAATCATGGAAGCTCCCCACCACTCATCTATCATATTATGGTATTATTTATATAGGACCTTGCATGACCTTGGCGGCAGATGAATTCATCGGCAACATGCACAATTTCGAAATGACTCCTGCAAGGGATTTACACATGGGTGGGTCCATATACCACCTGGATCCAAACAAAACCATCTTCGTGCAAACAAAATGTCACACTTGCCTGATCACAAATCACTCTTGGCAGACCACCACTGTGTTAATCAATGCTTATGTTACACAAAGCCTTGATGTCTGTTAATTTTCCTGGCTTTCAGTCCAGTGAGACACGAAATCATCCTAATCGTAAAAGCTAATTTTCGTGAGTCCCTAGTAATCTCCAGATTATCGTGCGGCCAGACATTATTCTTTCCTGCTTTGTTGCTGTAGCCATGACAACGGTCTCTCCTCCGTAGCCCTGCCAACGGTCTCCTAGCCGAGAGTCCGTGACAACGATCTCTCCTCCGTAACGCCTACAACGGTCTCCTACGTTGAAATGACATGATGGCAGCCGTGCAGAGCAGGTGGGTTTGAACAACTTCGCTACGCCTTCTTAAGGAGCGCACTCGTCGACTTCTTCACAGATTTGAGAGTTTCTCTTTCGCCTGTTACTCCTCCTGCAAACTTTCCTGATGCACAATCCCTTTAGTCTTTCAAGACAATCTCTATCTGCTGGTGCAACTGCAACGAAGGCTAGCTTCTCTACATATTAGCGTCAAATAGATATGGTGTTCCAACTCCGTTACATATCTCGATTCCTCTTGATCAATGATAGCTTCCAGGAAGAGTTGAAGTACTTTTATAGTTTCTCTTGAGTACCTGTTTGGATCTCCAGCCTCGGTGTGGAGTGGGTTAATAGAGGCTAATTTTTTGAGTTTTCTAAACTTTCTCGACCAGCATGTTGGAACCTTCTGCACAAATTATTCTTCAAATAAATTTGTGATGGAGTTCTTTGTGGTTCAAACTTACCCGATCACTGTTGGCAGTTGCTTTCATTACCCTCTCCAAGGAATCATGGATCATTTTCATGAAGGGTTGCATTCCTTGGAAATGGTAATGGAGTTAATTGTGAACTGTGAACGGGCAAGTTTTCACAAAGGTAGGCGATGGTCAACCTGCAAAACATATTTGTGATGGAGGTCTTTGTGGTTCAAACTTACCCGGTCACTGTTGGCAGTTGCTTTCATTACCCTCTCCAAGGAATCATGGATCGTTTTCATGAAGGGTTGCACTCCTTGGAAATGGTAATGGAGTTAATTGTGAACTGAGAACGGGCAAGTTTTCACAAAGGAAGGCGATGGTCAACCGTGCAGAACATATTTGTGATGGAGGTCTTTGTGGTTCAAACTTACCGGGTCACTGTTGGCAGTTGCTTTCATTACTCTCTCCAAGGAATAGAACCATTGATGATTTCATTCTTTGGAAAGGGTAATGGAGTTAATTGTGAACTGGGAACGGGCAAGTTTTCACAAAGGAAGTCAATGGTTTCTTCCTTGCTAGCAAATTGCAACAAGCCATCTTGCCTGCAGCAGGCAAGGTATGTTTGATGATTCTTCTCTGTAATAGATCTAAGTAAGCGATGTAGTAACTCAGCTCACTTGAACACCTTCTACCAGAGGTTTCGTTTCACGACATTGCCCGGGAACCACAGAAGAACACCTCAGGTAAATTTTCGTCCATGCAGTAATTTGAAGCAAGCGATGACTTGGATGTCTCAACGAGATCAGATCCAGATTATCTTATACTGATGTTCGCTGCAGCTTCTATTTTACATCTCCAAGGAATCATTGCAAGGATAGATCAGCTACATCATGAAAGCATAGCTTTGAACCAATCCTCTATGTTTCTACAGCATGAAGGAGTGCAGCTAGATATCTGAGGGGTATGGTGATCTACTACAAACCGTATAAGCTGCAAGTTGCATTTTGCATCTGCCAAGGTTTTTTCATGGATCAGTAGCTATATCATGAATGTCTTAAAAAAATTTCAGAACAAGACCATGTTTGCAGATTTCAGACAGGATCAAGTGCTATAAATTTGTGCAGGTAATGCTTTCTTCCGAACTCCTACCCTTCTAGTAAAAGAGCTACCTGGGCAAGTTATCAGCTCCAACACTCTTTGAAGCATGCATGTCGAAATATATTGCGCCTCCAGTTGACTCTGGAAATTCGAAGACGATGTTCATATGCATGTTCTTAACAATTCCTTACAAACATGCGCAAATGTCGATTTAAGTTGCTCAGTATAGATTTGTACATAACTTCCATTACTGTTGATAATTTGCTCATAACTTTCTTGTAATTGATCTTATACAACTTCAAAAACTTTGTCTTAAATGCATTTGTGAACTTGTTTCAGAATTGTATAAGTAGTGGCCATTGACGTTGCTTTAGCATGTTGTTCATAATTTTGTTGCTTGAACTTGACACATTCAAAACTTTTGCTTTAATTTTCTTCTCTGATATTTGTCGTCTGATTGTAGGTCATAGTGCGGCTTGCCGAATACGATTTTATTAAACAATTTCTCAATTTCTATTTTGTAAGACAAATTAAAGGGTAAATCTGTAAAAACTTTTGTGTAAGTTTGCCTTAGTGATATGTATCCATATGTAGCGTCTTCTGGAGATTTAGTGTAGTTGAAATAAATTTTTTTTTGTTACGTAACAGTATTATTCAAAAGCTTTTGAGACATCCCATGGTTGTTGCAAAATATATTGCATTTTCAACTTTCAGACCGCATGGGTATTTCCCTTCCCAGATTGGTTGAGTCAAAACTCTCTTCACCTAAGCTGTCCTGCACAATAAGCCCAAGAACATTTAATGCATGGGACAGCACTGGGTGAATTCTTCTCAGGGCAGGAGTTGAACTCAGTGCAAAACTTGATCCCCAATTTTATTTGGTTCGCAACTGAACATTTTCAACAAAAAATGATTGCATATAATAAAATCCAGATCAAGTAGCTATCTTGACTCTTATCATAATTTATGCATCTTTTGTTTTTGTTGTGGTTTTGTGTTGTGAAGGCAAATTGTAATCTGGCAATGATGCAATTTGTTATTGTACGCACACAGAGTTGGCGAGCCCTGCATATTTCTACCGATTATGAGTTGAACTGCCCACAGAAAGAATCAACTGGTGCACAAAGTTTAGTGAATAGTGCTTCACAAATTTAATGATTTGAGCATAGGAATAGCATTTTGCCAAACAGTGGAAATGGCAATGAGCTCCCACCAACTCACCTAGATTTTCAGCAGAATTGCATTCCAATGCAAGGCAAAATTTATTTGAACTGAAGCTTGATTGGCACTGTGTTATGATTTTCCCATGTTTTATTTGGTTCTCACTAGGTGCAGAAAATGAAGATTTTGAGAACAAAAAATTTATGAGGGAAGAATCAGAATTGATGCAAAATTGATGCAGATGATTTATTTGTTTGTTTGAAATCTCAAAAGTTCAGGTACTGCACCCATTGCAAGAGCTTGACCAACTAATCATGGCCTCAAACCATACAGCCATTACCTGCAATCGCTAACCAAACAGAATTTTAAGAATCATTGACAATACCATAATCAATAACTTGAGAAGCAGCTGAATTTTTAAAACGTAAAGCACTTGGAAAAACTCTGTACACTATTTGGAGGGCACCTTACATCCATCAATTCCATTTGTGTTTGTTGTGTTTTTCATTCTCTTGTTTTCTAGCTTTGCATTCATGATGTGTGCTTGTTATTTTCTCTTCATGTTACACATTCACATTCGATTATTTTTATGCAAATTTCAAGTTCAAGGTTGAAGGAGAAAGTTTGACATGTCTTCATCATCACCTTCTTCAACACTATAAAACTGTGGAACTCTACATTTTTTGCTTTCTTTCATTTCAATTTTGTTGTCATCTTGGTTCTATCATGAATTTAAATTTTCTTTTTTGCTTCAACATTGTTTGTTTCATTTGCAAATTGAAGGAACATGTTCAACATTTTTTCATTGAGCCTTCTTTAACATTAGAAAACTTTGGAGCTTTACATTTTTTTCTTTCTTTCATTTCAATTTTATCATCTTGTTTATGTTCATGAGGTTTTTTCTTTTACAAGTTTCACAAGAAGTTGGCATCCTCTTAACCAACGCATTCTTCAAGTTTGAAATTGCTTCAAGCTTTGTAGCTTGATTTTTTAAAGGTTTTTTACAAGATCTTCAATTTTTGTTTTCATTTTTTTTAAAAATTCATCAATACTCAATTTTTTTCCCCTTGTTTTGCTTTCGTTGTATCCTTTTTTTTTTTTTGCAAGTGCGGTGATTTTTTGTTTGAGTAATCATTTAGAGTTCATAATTTTCTATAATTTTTACCCATTTTCTATCCTAGAAAAGCCCATCAGCCTTTCTTATTTTGTGTTCAATTTGTTGTAAACCATGGATGAGATGCAACATAAAGTGGTTTTCATAATTGGTTGCATGTTGTTTTTCACATTGTGAACAAAATCTTCAATTTGGGCCTACTTGGTTATTTTTTTGTCAACTCAATTCCTATATTAGAAGTCAAACAACCTAACAAAACATGTTGTTTTCCCCTTTTGTAGCTACAACAAAGGATTTTCAATCAATATGCATGTTTCATTTCATGTTGCAAGATTTTGATGATCGAATTAAGTTGAGAAACACAATTTGGCTTTTTTAGATTTCTTTTGTTTTAATTTGAAAACAATTGATGGGTAGAGAATTTAAAAATTTCTAAGTCCATTTAAAAATTATCAAAAATCTAAGGTCTAATCTTTTTTTTAAAAACACCAAGTATCACAATTCCATTCTTGTTGAAATAAGAGTTTGTTGTTATATCTATAAACATGCACATGGTGTAAATATCCTTATTTGTAGTGAGTTTTTTTGTAATAGGTAAGTTCATAGCTTCTTTGCTTTTGCATGAATTTGTTACTGCATTGAACATTGTGTTTAAAAAATAAACAATTTGGCAAAGAGGAGTTTAAAATGCAATCTATGATCGAAACATTTAAACAATGGTGTCTTTTTTTTAATTCAAGGTGCAATTGATGGCACCCATATCTCTATTTCAAAACCCTCCTTTTATTTAAAAGATTATTATTTTCCCATGACATGAGGATATAAATTTATGGTTGTTCAAGTTGTAGTAAATTGCAATAAAATAAATTATTGATGTTTTTGTAAGTTTGCTAGGTAGTGTCAATGATTGTCGAGTTGTGAAAGATTTGAATTCTATAAACTTGTTCAATATCATGGTTTGTTTGATGTGAATAAAGGTTTAAAAGATGGTTCCCCATTTGACCTACTAAGTGACAAAGGTTATCTCTTTATAAGTTAGATCATGACACCGTATAAAGAAGAAGGAACCCATTCCATCTTTAAATTATGTACAATAGAAAATATAAGTGCAATTGTTATGTAGTTGAAAAAACATTTTTCATTTTAAAACTCATTTAATGAATTATAGGCAAATTAAAATTGAATGTTTTTTTAATCCCTAACATGTTTACCTTTGTTGTATGTTTCATAATTTGATAAGGAATGAAGATTAAGCAAACTCAACTATTGATGCACATCATTGAATAAAAGATAAATGGAGGTAGTCACCTACCTCAAAATCCTCAAACTTCATGAGTTGACCATGTGTAGGATGATCTAAATACTCAATAGCAAATCCATGGGCAAAAAAGGTTTGGAAAGACCTTGAGGAAGGAGTTGACTATTGGTAGGCAAAAAAGTTTTAAATAAGAATTTTCATTCTTAAACCTTCAAATTGAAATTCAATGTGTCTTTCAAAATATTTTTACCACAAAAAATTTCAATGGTCAAATGACTTGTCATTGATTATGTGATTGTCTTCAAGAACTTCCAATTGATTGTTATTATTGTCGTTGTTGTCTTGTGCAACTATAGCAAAAGTTAGATGCATGGTTTTAATCAAGTAGGTATTAGGCCATACAATGTTTTCACTTATTATGCACAATAATAGTCCTTTTTTTAAAAACTTTGTCACATATTTGAAAGGATGTTTTTCATGACAATACTTAATAAATATGTTCAAAGAGCTTAAAAATAGGGCACTACTAACTTGGACATGGAAAAAGATGTCAATTTTCACATTATTTCAAAGTTTTTGTTATATTGTTCAGTTTTTTGTTTCTTCAATACATTAGGATAACTCCCAAAGTGGATTTTGTGTTTGTCATTTTTGGTACACCATAATGTGCTTTCACCTTGAACATATTTGTTTGATATATGATCTTGTGATTTTTGTAAAAACTCAAATTGAACCTATTCATCTTTGGATTAATTTGTTTGACATGTTGTAGCAGAGAACACAACAAATACAGAGGTATGTAATCACAAGCATTTTTTTGAATTTTCATTTTACTTGTAATCTTGATTAATTTTTTATTCACAATGATTTTTTATTATCTATTTATTTAATTTTTTCTTCTATATATTTATTTATAATATCTCTTTTGTTTCTATTTATAATATCTCTTTTGTTTCTATTTATAAAGATCCAAAATCAAGAGGTTCCATAATGATATTGTGATTTTTGAAAGAATTCAAATTGAACCTATCCACCCTTATACTAACTTGTTTGATATGTTGTGGCAAAAAACACAACAAAAAAGAGGTATGTAATCACAAACATCTTTTTGAATTTACTTTCTACTTACAATATTGATCAATTTTTAATTTCACAATGTTTCTAAGTTATGTTTTTGTTTCTATTTCAATGTTTTTTATGTTTATATTTCTAAAATGTTTTTCATATCCTTGTTTATAAGAATTCATTCAAAAAATACTCAAGCTTTTAAGTTGGAGCTTCAATGGTGTAATGGTGAATGAGTTACATTCTTGTGATTATCCATATTCAATTGACATTGAATTGTTGAAGATGTTATTTTTGTGTTGTTTATTGTTGTAGGAAAGCTCTACGATTGGACGAATAGAATGGAGAGTGGAAAACCTTTTGGCGATGGTGTATAATAATTTCGATTTTTAGGGAATGTTATTTGGGAACAAAAGAACCTTTAAGTCTTAGAAAACATTGGTTCACATTGTTAACATTGAATTAATGAACCCTTGTATGGAACCTTTAAGGTGGATTCACACTTGATGTTAAGTCATCCATAATTCAATGTTATGGATTCTTCAAAATTTGTAAGATTCACATGTATAAAATAATGTTAACCAACATCAAATATGTTGTGGTTAATGTTTATGTGACATTTGTTGTTAAGAAAATGTTAAGACACCAAATCTACCTAAAACATAATTTTACAATCAAAAGGACAATGTTAACTAATAGCCCATGAAAGGGCTCTTTAATTCAATGTTATCATTGGTTCACAATGTTACCTAAGCCTTAAAGGTTCTCCTATTCCCAAAGAATGTTCCCTAAAAACCAAAGTTGATGTACACCATTTACATCATCACCAATGCTCAAGGATTGTCCCTCTTCATTTTGCTCCTCTAACAACAACCCTCTCCTCCAATAGCAAACAACATTAAATAAACAAGTTCACTTAGGAAAATGATGTTTGATCAATGTTTTAGTCCAACATAAGTGACAAAGCTTATGAGGCAAATTAAAAAATCTTCAAGGGCAAACATCAACTAGCAAATGTCCACTATGTATACCCCCTTGCCCACTTTTCCCAATTACAATAACACTCTCTAATCCACTCACTATAATAATATTCAAGGAGTTAATTAATTAGAAGTTGTGGATTGAAACCATTGTGGCCTTACCTTTGCAATCCAACGAGTAGCAACCCCTTTCTTTCTATTCTAGTGCCTTGTTCTTGAATGATAACTTGCTTCAAAGCCAAGACACCTTTACCCAATCTTTAAAACCAACTTCCATTTCTTAAGCTTCAACCAAAAACTATTTACTTTTCATGCAAAACACTATCACCATTTCCCCATCTTCTTGTTCTTGTTCATCATGGCTAAGATTATTATGAATGTGTTTCATTTGCAAAAAAATAGTTCCATGCAATGAAGAACCCCATGGCCGCTAGACTTGTGCAGGCTAGAAGAACTCTTATTCTTACAAAAGATATATCATAAGAACTTGTAAAAAAAAAAGATGCTTGCAAGTCACAAATTGAACTTATGCTTGCACACATTAACCACAATTTTTTTACTATACTTGATGCATAGTGCAGGAGGCGTTGTCATGGGGGTTGAAGATGATTTGTGATGATCTTCAAGCATGAACTTTGATTTTTCAAAATTGTACTTGTGAAAGTGTGTCAAAGATAAAATTGTGAATGCACACATTAAGAAAAAATAGTGAACGCACATCATGAATGCATAATGAGATAACAAATGAATGAAGAGCACAATGAAATAATAAGTGAGAAGAGAATGGAAGAAAACTTTGTGAATATTACAATGAAATAAATGACACGTGAATGTTAAAGATAAATTCCTTGTGAAACTTGACATCGCCATGTTTAAACATGATTGTGTTATGCTAATAATGGTAGCTACCATTTTGTTGTAAAGTTAATATGAGTTGTGTTGTGTGTGAACAATTTAAATTATGGTAAACACCAATATAACTAATGGTAAAACATAAGAAAATTTGGATGGTTAAAAAGGTGTTAAGGTCCTTTACCAATAAGATTGTTAACGCCATGTGTGAATCGACCTTATAATTGATTTTGACTCATGCAAGAGGTATTGTAGAAGGTGGGCCAAAAAATCTAATAAAAGTTGATGGTCAATATCATCACATGGGAAACAAAAGGGAAGGCCAAAGAAAGGCCAAAAGATGCACCACCTGTAAGAACCAAAGAAAGGAAAGAACTAGTCTTTCTTATGGTAGGAAGTTATTTCACCCACAACCCTTCTAATGTTGTCAGCATGCAAATCGTGAGATCTAATAATAATAGGAGGTCTAGAATAAACATCTCCCGCCAATGCAATCTTCCTTTCTATAACATAGGTTAAAGCATGATAAAAAACCATACTAACAAGTTGCTTGAAAAACTAAATGCAAAACAAGAAAGATAAATGACCTCATGATTGTCTATCATGGAAAAAATGAATACATTCCCTAATGAAACGATCCATATCATGCTCGGGTGCGCCATGCACTTCCATGGCCATCAGAATAAAGTGGTGCCCATCATGAAGCCTTTTATATTTACAAATCTTAACAATGGCGCTAAGTTTTGAAGTTGCACATGTTGGTTAACTAATGACATTCTTCCATGTTGGGTCAATAACCACCACATCGACAACAAAAACCTAATCTTCATGAGTCATGTAAAGATCAACTTGTAATGAAACTTCTAACATAATGGCATACCACCACTTTCTCCATATAGTGAACCCACTTTCTCGAACAAGGGCATACATGACATTTTTTATAATGTCATGTGTGGTTATCCATTGACCTCTGAACGAACAACGTGCTAGATGCATGCCAAATGCAATTATCCATGTCCACATTCACATGTGAGAAGACTAAATGCCAAAGATTGAATTAAACAAAAATGAAAACACAATGTTGAGGTGAAGGTAAAATGTGTGATGTGGAACGAACATATAGATGGCCTAACAACCAACCATAACCCTACCCCCTTACTTGAACAAGAATGAATGTGGGCTTTGGATGTTGAAAAAATGGAGTCATCTTCCAAGATATACCTAAAGGATGTGTCATGATGGATGTCGATAAAAAATGCCTATAGACTTGGGGTGCTGATAATTGCCAAATTATCAAAGGAAGGGTGCATTTCGTTAAGTATGGGAGGAAGGCTATTTTGAATTACACAAAAGCATGATTGAAGGAGGTGTGGGCCTCCCTCAACTAAAGAAACATATTATTCCAAAATAGGTCCATTGAACACACAAAACTTGGAACACAAATATGGAGCCACTAAAACCAACTCGTTAAAAAAACAAATGGGGCATAATTTTCCATAGATAAAAAGGCCTATACCACCAAAGGAGATCGGTAGTCAAACTTGACGCCTCACTAAGGGGCCTTGAATAGACTCCTAAGACCTTGGACCCATAATGTCCCTACATACATGCATAACTCTCTTGTCAAAGCTCACCAAAATAAACAAAAAAGAACTTGAGGAAGAATTGTCTAAGGACGTTGACAAACAACACATGAGGATAAAATGCCCAATGCAACGTGTGCATTTCTCAAGAGAGGAAAACATTGATATGCACCATGTCTTGAGATAAAGCCTCATCCAAAAAATGTGTAACAAAGCTTTGAAAACCCATTCACCCATCCAAAACGTGTAAATCATTTATGACCAAAATGCAACCTTGAAAATTTTCAATGCTTGAAAAAATTCTTGATGGACTAACTAGGTCAAAAGTGGTCAAAGGCAAGGACAATCTTATTCATAGGGTTCATGATGTGTGTATCATCTACTAAAGATGGAAAAACATAGCTAGGGGTCTCTAGGAATGCTTGATACTGGGCCAAGGCAAATAAAGGCGCTCCTAGGGAGTCACCTTGCCTTGTGCATGAAGATCACTTAATAATGGTGACCCCTTTTTCATGTTGCCCATGCTCATAATAAAAAATATATGAACACCATAAAATAACCTAATAAAAGGGACAATGTTCACCCAACGTCCCTTAACATCCAATAGCTATTTAAAACATGTATCTCAAAAAATGTTATTAAAAATGTTTTTTACATCGACTCGCATCATGTTCCAATCAAGATGTAAATCAAGGACGGCTTTGATGCTAAAAAATATCATCCCACAACTTCTAAAGGTCAAAACTCCAAACTAATGGAGGTATAGGTGCTCCCACTAGTATAAAAATGGGGTGTAGTTCATTAGCATAAATCACTCTAGGACCTTAAAAATGAAATAAGTTTATTACACTTTAATGATTTCAACTTAATTAAAGTTATTTCACTATAATATCACTATGTAAACATCATGTTTCACTATTAGCTGACATAATTCATTATTATAATTTATTGGGGTAAATAAGTTTATTTTTATCTTGTTTTAAATACCATATGTTATTTTATGATGTATTATATATTATTTTAGACTATTTCAATTATTTTAACTTTTACCTTAAATTATTATAAATTATTATAAATTATTATATGTTATTTTACTTTAAGGTATTGTAACTAATTTATTATAGGTTTTTAATTTTAAATTATTTAAAATTAAATTATTCAATTAACCTTAAGTTATACCTTCGGCTATTTTACTTTAAGTTATTATAAATTATTTTATCCTAAGTATAATAATTTAAAATAATTTAAAATATAATATAATGACTTAAAGTAAAATAACCTAAAATAACCATCAATATCCATCGATATAATATCCATCCATAACCATTAATGGTCGATGGTAATTTAGCCTAAAATAACCACCAATGGCCACCAATAGAATACATATTAATAACCATTAATATAATAAATATTAATAAAATATTTATTAATAGTCACCAATATAATAGTCACAAATAGCCTATGGTAATATAGCCTAGGATAACTAATAATAACATAAGGTGAAATAACAAAAAATAACCACCAAATAACTTCAAATAATCTCAAATAGCCATAAATAATTATAAATTATGTAAGGTGAAATAACTCAGAACAATGAAAAGTAACTTTAAAATAGTTGAAAATAGCTTAACATAAGTATTATTAGTATATTAACAAAAATCTTATCCATTTATTAAACATATATTTTTTTCAAAAAATGGTCATTGAAATGTTATTGAATAGTGATATTCAAAAAAAGTTATTCAAATGATTTTACATTTTCAAAAGGAAATAAATGTAATTATGTACATTATGGAAAAAAAATTTAATTAAAACTTTAATCATTTCATTTGGACAAAATATCAATAAAATATGAATTTTTAAAGTTTATGCTTTCATAATATTTAAAATGAAATATGTAATAAATAAAATGTAATGTAACACATTATCATAACAAATGTGATGGTTTAATGGTAAGGGTACTTGCTTCCATTCTATAGGTCAAGGAATCAAACTTCACACATTGTGTGTTTATGGTCAACAATGGTAAATTGACCAAACATTTTCCTATGTAGTTCCCTAAAATAAATTCTTACTTGGGTTGATTACATGGCCTATATATTTAGGTTAGGTTTTTAACTTAGCATATGTAGTGACACGTGTCAATAATTCATAGGTTGAAAATCATGAAATTTATCAATAATATTGAATTTAATTGATTTGCATGTTACTTAGTTAATTAACTAACAAATGAAATGGCTTGGAAAATTTGTATTTCATTTGGAAGCAACCTTGTTTCATTAAATATTGATGAACAAATTCACTATCCATAGCAACTATTCCCCGTTCATTAAGGGGTTGATTAGTTTCACCATGGGAAAAACATCCAAATTCATTCAAAATTTAATGAAACCCAAAATGAATTAGGACACATTTTGGTGTAACGTCTTGAAATGGCACCCGAAGTTATAGGACAACAGAGCAACTAATAAGTCAAAAAAACATTTCGCCTATAACAATAGGATGAAGATTTCCATTACCAATAATTTGCTAGCCCTTAGCATTATCACCATGGGCAACAACAACTTGGAATAATTTCAAAAACCTTGAGGATGGGTTCTCTGGTATGAAGCAACCTGAAAAATGTTCATAAACCATCCTAGATTGCCCACTAGAAAACAAATGGGAGTAGTGGTTAAAGCTTATGTAAACAAAATCTTATTCAAAACAAAGGTGTGTTTAGGTTAATAGTCAAAAATAAGTGGAGGGACATGGTCTGATGGAAGGGGGTGTAACTAACACAAAGTTGCAACAATGTCTTCTGAAGGAGTAATTGGCATCATGGGTTGAAAAGCTCTACTAGCACGATTGTATTATTTGGCTTTATCCAAAGTTAAACATCGACAACAACAAGTGGTCAAAGAATCGTCCAATGAACAATGGGAATGGGAAGCATGCAAGGCACAAGAAGACTTTGTAATGCGAAAGGAGGTTGTCTAGCTAGTGTGTAATCTGATCTAACCCTAGGTTCTAGACATAATTGCATCAACCGACTTGTTGTGACGGCGCCCCATCATTGTTGCATGGAAATGCATGGTTGTCTTGTTTCTGAGCTGTGTGATGTGTGTAAGATTGGGGATGGCGGTTGGCATTGATGGAGCTAGATTTATGAGGGTGGCAAGATTGCGGACTAAGAATGGGAATGGAACGGCGTTGGAAGATTTGGAGAAGCTTCTGGAGGAAGCCAACGGAAGCCTGGAAGAAAAGATCAGAAGTCTGTTTTTCTTTGGTGAAGGAGGACAATTTTTTTTGGGGGACTAGAGAACGAATGGCAGGTAGCTAATGGTGGATAACAGAGAGCTAAGGGAGCTAGAGGCAGAGAGGGATTGTGGTTTTTAAAAAGAGGACAGAAGGAAAGAGAAGAGGGGGGAATTCTGTAGCTGAGAGCTTAGCTATGTCGAAGATCTTCCGCTGCGTCTGATAGAGTTGAACTCATGGTATAGAAGGCTAGAAGAGAGAGAGAAGTGACAAGAACTGGAGGAACAATCAGACTCTTGTGTTTTTGTGAGAATTTGTGTTGGGAAGACAATGTCTGTGCTTTCGGGGTGTGTATATGATCTGTGAATAAAATACAAAGACTTTTTCTAATGCATCTGTGTGGAAGTCACGACAAGAAATGTGTGTTGTGTCAAGTGCTGTGTTGCTGGGTCTATCGGTCTTCAAATTGCAAGTAGATCAGCAAGAGAGCAGGAAGATAGTTCGAGTCTGGAGAGGTTAGGTGTCTGTAGATGAGAGATCGATTTGCAGAACGTGGAAGGAAGGGTTTACATGAAGTAGTGTATGGGCTGTAAGAATTTTGGACCCTCACTTTTTAGTTACAACTCCTCCTAAAGAGAAGACTAGTTGTTCCCCATTAACCTCCTAAGGCAGGTAAAAACCTTTCGATAAGTTAAATGACCTCGTCAAGTAAAACACAAACATCAACGTTGTCATAGGAAGAGAGGGAACCATGTTATTCATCCACTAGATTTCAAACAATTCAATCAAAAGGTAAGCAAAAAACATGCCTAATCTCATTGTGGATGGCTTGAAAGATCCTATGAAACAATCGAAGGCATGCAAAACAAACCTCAAACAACCCCAAAATGAAATTATACTAAGCTCAAAACCAACCTCAAGAAATAAGGGGGATAAAAACTAGAGTGCAACACATGAAAGGAGGACATTTGCAAAAACAAAATAACATGGCTAACTTAGGAGATGAGGTTGGCATGAGGGTGAACACTCTTGACATGCTTCAAAAGGTTGCCTAAAGTGTAAAGGTCATAATGATGTAAACAAGGGGCATCTTAGACCGACCAAGGATGCAAAGAGAGAGCCATACATCACAAAGGGCTATGCCCAAAACACTAGGATGCAAAAACCCAAGCAAGCACTAAATTAAAATTAAAAAAAACAAACAAACAAACAAACAAACAAATTCAAAAAAAAAAAAAAAACAATTAAATCCTCCCATTGTAGGAATATGTCAGCTATGGCGCGGCCGAGCGTTGCAGAGCGCAATAGTGATGGCGGGCCCGATGCCCACTATTAGACTGCCAGTACAAGCCCCTCGTCGCTGATGTTTTTTTTCGTTTCATGCGTTGTCCTCGTGTCCTCGGCTGGTCGTTTGCACCTATCTTCGCGCCTCTCCTGTCTCTCTCTTCTCTTTCGCATTCCTTCCAGTTTTTTTGCGCGTCTCTCTTAATTGTAAACCGGTTCCAAGCTCCAACTTTACTATGCTGTTTTGGCAATGATGCTGCTTTGGATGGGTGAGTGGGTGTCGGTGTTGTTGCACTGCTGATCACCACTCTAATGTTGTAGCACTCTCTCACAGCACTGTTGTTGTTGCATTCCAGCAGCACTTAGTTTTCAAGAAACCGAGCTTGATTAATCTTGTCGGACAGAAGGAGGGGCCGGCGCCGAGTCAACCAGTTCATCTCTCTCCTTTCCTGACTTTGCTTTTGCTTCCTGAGCTGAGCACAGAGCTGCGTTGTTGCAGACTGCAGAAAGAAATGCTTCACCAAAACTATAAGGAGGTTTTGAGCATTGGAGTTTGGAACTTCTTTTGCGTTAGTGTTCCTCTATTGGAGCTTCGTGTGCTCTCGTTGGTGCTCGTCAGCTGCAGCAGCAGCTGCTCTTGTGTCCGAAGACACTCCGCAACAACTCCTTGCACAAGATCCTCGAAAATTCTATACTCCACTTCCAATCCCACCTCTGTGATCTCAGCCCAATATACTCACTACAAACTAGATATCAAGTTGTTGTGTAAGTTCACACTTGGGCGAAAGATCCTTACTCTTTTCTACAAGGAATATATATTCATGATATAAGCTGCCCTCCAAATACACTAAGAATTTTTCTCTCCATGCTTCTTCATGCAATTGTAGGAGACCAATAATTGAATTGCCCAAGAGGAGTGAAACAAAAGAGTTAAAATGGAACTCAAAAGCAAGAACAGACTGCATTTGAGAAATTAAGAAAGGACCTTATTTGGAGCCCTTCTCCTACACTCTTAAGCCCTAATGGCAGGCTTTTTATGCTCTTAGGATCCAAGAACCCAGAATTCAAAGGCTTGAGCTGTCATAAATTTAGGGTCTTATTCAATGTAAAATATGAAGTGAATCCCTTACCAAAGGCCTTGTAAAGCTTTGTAAAGCATTGTTGGATTTTTATTTTTTTGTATATTTGGGTCTTTTAGTGGGCTGAAAAAAAATTTGATCGTTGACTTCACAAGAACATTAGCTTAACAATTTGAAAGATATTTTCTAGCTTGTTACAGTAACTTTCATCCGGTGAAAATGTTTATAATTAAATTAGTAATGAGAATATTGTAACATATTTTAAATTTTAATTAAAAAATAATACTTTATAATTTCGAGTAGGTGTTTCATAAGTGGCATTTGAAAGTCCATGATCTAAGATTAGAAAAAAAAAAATGTAATTTTAACAATTATCAAATCATGAATTTTGTAAGTATCCCTTATGGTTTTAATCATAAATTTCAATAAGCAAGCCTATGAATATTTTTAAACATGTGGTTGATAACAAATTTCATGCAAAATCATGTCATTTTAAAAAATAAAAAATAAAAAATAAAATTATATATATATATATATATATATATATAAAGTTTCAATGTGCTTCATTAATAAAATTTTCATTTGAAAATGCTTTATTTTTTAATTTTAATTTTGACATTACTTTGACATTTTTTAAAATTCTCATTATTTTTTTATTTTTTTTGTGTGACAGTCACAATGTTATCATTTCAAATGTTTAATATGAATTCATAATTTTTAAAAATTCATCCAAAAATTGTATGATCACTCCTATTAATAATCTATGACAGCATGAATGATTAAAAATTTGAAAATGTTAATTTTGTATAATCCAGAATTATTAGAAGTGTGACAATCCAAAAAGTCCCCTATTCCTCCTGCTCTTTATTTGCTTTTTGCAGTAGAAAGTCTTTGATTGACTCTGTTCCTGAACTTTTTCATAACCAGAAATTGAACTCCTGCAGTTGAATTCTTCTTTCTGTTCACTTAGATTGCAGCAGAATCTTGCTTCTGAAGACAATGATTCTCTTGCCCTTCTGCATATGTGATATTATGGATATCTTGGGGTAAGAAATGGATGTGTACCTACCCTGATTTGTGCTCAGGTTGTTCTGTTCCAACGTCCAGATGTAGACAAAGAGATCAATGGATGGATTAAGATTGCATCCTTGAGCATTTGTATTTGGTGTTGTATCTTGTTTTATGAAGGAACAGGAAGGAAACAGTGTTTCACAAACATCAGATCAAAGACAAAGGGCAACTTTAAAGAATCTGAAGATCAAAACAGGAATCTGCCGACGAACACTGAAGGAGCTTCCTTCATATGAGAGTGAGGTTGAGCAGGAATCTGCCAAAACCAATCCATGAAGGAGTGAAATGCAGATGCATTTGACATCAAGCAGCAGGTTCTCTCTGTTTCTCCCTTTGCTCTGTGTGAAATTAATGTCCTAGATTTGCTGCAACACATGAATGCTTGAATACTGCACAGCAATTCTGTACAACATATCAATGATTTTTGCAAAACAGTTTTAGAGGAGAATTACTGGAATCACCTTGTTCACTTCACTCTCATTACCAGAGTGAGCTCTGTGAGAAGGTTTGTGGTCACCAGTCTGCTCAATGTTGTCAATACCCTAGCCCAACCCTCTGGCCCTCTTCCCCATCTTGCTCTATCCAAGTGGAACAATGGGTCTGTGGCCATAAGCACCCTGTGTCGATCACTCTGATCATACCGTGTACAACCCCATGATTCAGTTGGTCTGCTTTAACAAGTAATTGGTTGCAAGTCATTTGCAGCATAATGTGTGAACATCTGGAAAATGTGATACAGACGGACATTGGAGTGTTCAAATGAGATAGTAGTTCTGCTATCTTGTTCAAGACCTGAATATTTCAGACCCTTTTAAATTGAGTTTCATAATGAGTCTTGTGGCAGTTTTAGAGAGTTCTTTGTAGGTCAATGGTGATCTTCTGAAGAACAAAGCTGACTCTGTGAGGCTTGTATCAGTGTGAACCAACAGACTACTTAACAACAAAGTTTTTGGGTCTGGTGTTTTAGCCTGTGGAATCTCCAAAATGATTCTTCTGAGCACCTCTCACTTCTAAGTAGAGAGCTTTAAAGCCCACAGCTGATATATTTATAAATTTCCTGGTGGTTTTTCTCTCTTCTCCTCCTCTTACCTTCTTTTCTCTCTGGTTTTTCCGTTTTCTTCTCAGTTTTCTTTTTGTGTTTCCACAGTCTTTATATTTGTTGAGCTGGCCAGCATCATGGCTGATTCATTTCTCTTACTTGCAGATTTGTGACAGATACTCAGTAGATTGCTTAAGGTTTGACATCGGATTATACCATCTCTGGGAAGTGACAAATTTTAGTGGAGATGTAGTAGTTAGTTACTACTGTTCATGTTGCTTTTGATTGTCACGAAAATCTGAGAGACTGTGACTGTTTTCACACCACTTTTCAGTTCTGAAATTTTTTTTGCGGGGTCTTTTTCTTCTCTTCCTCCTTCAGCATGCTTTAAGGTCTCCTGATGCCTGGTCTGAAATCTTTCTAACCATTATTTTCAGGTCATATTACTATTGAGGTTGACTCAAACCATAAGTCTCAAGAGTTCTTGATACAAAAGAAGACATACATATCTAGTTTGAGACTTGTTTCATACATAGGGTAATGTTATACCTCTAATCCAATAGGGATGTGCGTGACTGTACACGCCAGTCTGCAGAACTCAAGATTAGACAGATGTTCTGCCCTATGTTTATTCAGCTGTGCCTCTATTGATTCACAAAAGTATTTCATATGAAACCAAGAGACAACCAGTAACATAGACCTTTCTCACAATTGTGTTGGCATTGGAGCTTTTCTCAGGAGAATGTGCTGGCAGAGTCAGAGATGATGATTCCAGACTGTAGAAAGAGGTTGAAAGGGGCTTTTACAACTCTGCAAGCAGCTGTGGTGAAATTCTTCATCCTCATGTTTAATAAATAGAGAAATTCTATATGCAAAAAACATGTTTCAACTCTCATAAACTACACTGACTTTATTTGGTTGTGATTTAACACACACTTGTAGATCCTGGGGCATTTGATAGGTATGAACTAATTTAACCGAAGCTGCACATTCCAGCTTCAAAATATGTTAATATCAACAAAATTGTCGAGGGAAAATCTCAAGGTAATAGTCAGTCTCTTCAACAGCCTGATGTAGGCAGCATACCTTAATGCTGATCAAAGAAGTTTATGCTAACCATTCTCATGATACTTCTCCCATGTTGCCTCCATGATTTCTGGTCAGTTGTGGCCTCAAAGTGCTAATTATGGTGCTGACAGGTGGAGGCCGAAAATGATGCAGTCAGCCTGGACACTGAGGAGCTTAGAACATCTCCACCGCATGCCTGCAAACAACCGTTTTCGTTAAATCTTGCAGCAGGATAGTGTAAATCCTGCTGCACTCCTGTATTGATAGCGATTTTGCAGTGGTCAGTTCAACCCCTTCAAAATCTTTTTTCTACTATGGATTTGGACAGTGACTATTACTGGTCCAGATGTAAAGACACAAATGGTCTTTGAGTGTTTAAAGGGACTTTTATGACATTGTGGGTGGGGACAGTGATCATTAAACACTATTCTATTTTAACATAGAGGAGTTGTTTACAGTTTTGTGGTGGAGATGCTCTTATAGCTGCAAATGAGCTAATTGCTGAAGTAAAGCCATTGTTTCCATAACAGCAGATACTAGAGACTGTTTAAACAAGGCATGTCTTCTGTGACAGACCTATAGGTGCATTGTCTTCTGCGGAGTCTCAAAAACAGAGTTTTGCATGGAGCTTTGTTTGATGAGCCAAGACAGAAGCATGTGATTTACTGTTTCTGTATTCTTCACAAATCCTAAATCCTAGAACCATGCTGACTGGTCAAGTTTTCACGTTATTAAGTTGAGAGGTGTCTGGTGTAAGTAGCCCTTATGTAGGGAAATAACTTCCTTTTCAGGGAGAATTCAATGCACCTGGATTCAATTCCTTGCATTTTGACACGATTACATGACTTTGGTATTAGGAAAGTGATCAACATATGAATTTGGATGAGCAAGTTGCCAACATGGGAAAATTTTTGTTCCTAAGTGTTGTCAGGAAGCAGTTGTATGGAATAGTTTAACAGGGCCATAGTTTCCTCAGCAAAACAAAGTCCTTCACAGGCAAGGACTTTCCTTCAACAAGCATGTGACGGGTGTACTGTGATGAAACTGACGAGCCACCAAGGGTTTCACAAGTTTTTTTCTTCAGACTACACTGGGATATCTCTGACAGATCATTATGTAGTATAAACAGCCTTTGCCTACTAAATATAAACCAACTTGTTAGGTAGTAACCACCTATTTTCCTACCCACCTACCTACATATAAGACCTATTTCTTACATAGTGGGTTATCCAGGTGTAACCACATGTTAATTCAGTAGAGATCCATCCACAACTTAGTCATACAAACCAGTAGATGGCAAGAGAATTGCAACCAGTCTTCAGCTCCCAATGGAGGGTGTATCTATGTCTGCAATAGTTTGCCAAAACTTTTGAGAGAAACATTGCACAAATAGCAGAGTCCTGAATTTTGCTGCATTTCCACAAACAAGGGGAAGACTAGTGAACATGTTCTCTCCACAAACATAATTTTGGTTTCAAAAAAGTTAGTAGTCTCATAATTCAAAGCTGCAACAAGCTCTTACAAGTGTAATGTTCATTTAATTCTAGTTTGTCCCTACAGAAGAAAGCATCTATGCCTAAAGGAAAAAACTCCTCTGTGGAGAGTAGTGGTTGAAACCTCCATCACCCCTGACATATTCTTTAAGCATATGACATAAAGAATGCAGAACTAAATAGCAGGCAGAACATCTGCCCAACACTTTGCAAAGAAAACATATCTATGAGATTGCAAAGAAAATTCCACACCAACACCTTGAAGGAAATAGTTCTGTCAGTTCCAGCAAAATCAAGACTAACAAGTGTCATTCTTAGTGTCACAAAAGTGTCAGACCATCACCTTAACAAGGAGTAGCAGTGACAGCCAAGCATATCAATACTTCTGTACCTACTCACTACTAGGAAGATAATGTGTTTCAGAAAAGACTCTGCAATCTGTCAAAGGGTACTCAGCTTTTTTGCTTGATGTCATCCTCCTTGCTTGGAGTACTCCCATCCTTCTCACCACTTCCTGCTTCAATTGCACATTGTCCTAGCAAATTACCAACTGTAAATGCAATGGAGGGGTCTTCATAAAAGGATATCTCCATGCCTGTCACATTTAATACATTCCATTCTTAGCTGCAAGACCTGAGATTGTACAGCAACACCATGGTGCCCCTCACTAAAATGAACCTGAAATAGAGCACTTCTGGGCATTTCTGTTCTACTACTTGAATCTCATGAAAATGCAACCTAAATTCAATCAGAGACCAAAAATGTCAATTCAAAACTAATATAGGAATCAAGCTACCAGGACAACACAAATTCATTGCTAGATGTCAAGGCAGTTTCTAATTTTCACATGCTGAAAAGGAAAAAGGCGCTAATCCACAGGCGTGTCAGTCCGCCGCTTCAACTGAACTGCTAAGCGACCATCCCTTTCTTTCTCATACTCACGTACGTCAGAACGCTGTAAGAAGGCAACTTTGTCCAGGTACTTATCCCCACTCTTCTTATATGCCTCAAGCTCCAGATCTAAGCCCTTCTCCTCTTTGAATTCTCCCCAGTCCTTTCTAGACTTATCTAAGATATTCAATTTTGGTTTTTTACTAATCTGCTGGAGTAAGGCATCCAGCCCTGAAGATGATGCAGCTTGCATTTCAGCTCTCCTCTGAGATGCCTGGCCAGCCTTTGAATTGGGATCCACATATTTTGTAATTTGAACCTCCTCTCCAGCAAATTCTCGAACTTCACTTATCTGCAAGAACAGCCACCATAGCAAGAGTAAGTCCTCAGCTCACAAGAATATCTGCTTAGATTGTGGTTTGTGAACCCAGCATTCAGAGTAAGGGACATCACCTCTATCTTCCCCTCAGTGCTTGCAGCTCCAGCAGCAGCCTTAGCAGCTGCTAGAGCAGCAGCTGCAACTTTCCTAGCCTCCTCCCTTTCCACTTCAATCTGGTCTTTGTCACTTTCTTTGGCCTCAGTACCTCCATCAGTACTCTTCAAAACTTCACCACCTGCAATCCTATCTCCAGTAGCCAGCTTCGTGCCACTTACTCCTTTTGATGATACTATGCCTAGGCTTACCATCCACCCCTGCACCAACAAGATGATCCCAAAACCATCAGCAGCAGCCCACAACTGCAATATCGAAGGCACAACTAACAATGACTGCTTAACTCTTTCTTTCAATGAAGCATAAAATGAGCACAGAGAGAATGATCTGGAGAGTTTCACGCCTCCCCTATAGCAGGAAATTAATAGCAGATACTCTTAACACTTACACATTACATTCATCAATCATGATAAGGACAAAAGTACTCCTTAGAGATGCAGAGGACTGTTGAGGCATCTGATGGTTGACTGGCTGATAGGTAGAAGAGGTTAATGGAAGCAGAAATATCATTGTGAAAAGGCCAACAACCCATTGATGAAGGTCACAGAAGGGATCAACTTACTGGCACAGGTTTGGAACTTTTAGATTGGCTTGGGAATGCTGGCACATTCCCTCGGCCACCCTTTGATTGCACAAAAGGGTCTCTAGCCTTTAGCTGCTCCCAAATGGCATTAATCTTGGCTTTCTGTCCTGCTCTTCCATCAACCCAAAAAGCACTAAGTCAAATTCCCTGCTGAGAGCTACAATTAGGTCAGGAGCAAAGAGTATCCAAAACTAGGGTTACAATGATCAGCATCGCACTAAACTGTAAAGTGGTTCACTCTCTGCACGGATCATTGCCACAAACACTCTTCTTACCAGCTACCGAAAGAATTCCCTAGTCTCTAATAGAAATCATACACCATTTGTGGCGAGAGACACATCCACCAATGCTAGACCGAGATCTCAAATCTATGGACAAGTGGCCCCACATACTTGTGCCCCTAAAATCTAACCAAGCCTCATCCAGAACATGAAACAAAAAAAAGAAGCTGTCACAACCATCCTCTAGCTTCTTAGAATCACCTAACCCTAGTCGTTTCGCATTGGCTACGGTTCCAAAACCTGGAATCTACCACATCTGAAACTCGACGGCTAACTTCTAAGATCTGCAGCCGTTTCAGAATCAGAAACCCTCACTGAAGCTTCAGCCATGTAAACTGATGAAACTATATCCGAAACCTTAACCCTAAAGCAAGGTTGTTCCCGGGGGGTGAAGGGAAAAAGAACTAAAACAAACAAACAACTCAAAGCAAGACGTAAGAGATTTGTGCAAAATACCATCAGCCTTCAACTGTGCAAGGGGGTCCGCGGTCTGTTGCTCATCCAGCGAGCGCTTGCCTCTCCCGCCGGCTGCAGACTCCGTCTCGGTATCACCACCAGACTTGCCATTCTGCCTGGCACCGTTGTTCTCAACATGCATGGCGGTCTAGATACAAACACTCCCAAAGGGTAGAGAGATGTGAAGCTACAAAGCCGAGAAGAGCACAAGATGATGATGATGATCCTTGCACACTGCTCTTCCTCAAGGACACAAAGAACCCTAGATGTTGTTGGGGGGGGGGGGGGAGTGCTCGATGTTTGTGCGCAAGCGCGCGCAAGCGCCATCTTCTTCCATGCTCGCCGTCTGTATTTAGGGTTTACTAATGACCTAATTAGCACTAAAGTAATGACTTAATTAGCACTAAAGCAATGACCTAATTAGCACTAAAGTAATGACTTAAATTGGTGGACATTCCATTAATGATTGTCCTTTGGATGACAAAATGTAACATTGGAAGTTGGAACCTTTTTTCATATTTATCTTAATTATATCATCACTTTTCAATTGTCACATGAAAATTAAATGTTTTTCAATTTTCTCAAACAATATCAACACATGTTTGAATTCAATTTAAGTCATCTCACACTAAATTAAAAAGATTTAATTTTCTTAAAGTATTCTCTTTGAGATTTGATATGGTTTCATGATGTTTCTTGATGTAAATAATTGATGCATTATTTTATTTTATTTTAAATAAAAGATGGTTTCCCATAGCTGAAGATTGAATTTCATTTTATAAAATTAATGGAAATTAGAATATTAAATTAAAAATTATGTAACCTCATTTTCTTTAATTAATTAATTAATTAATAAATAGGTACAGTATATGCCTGTACATTACTTTTGGAGTGCAAATTAATATATTATACGTATGTACGGTGTATAATACACATGATGTATAATGAAAACATACGTAGAGTGCGGAGAGAGAGAGACAAGAGCGGCGGTCCCCTTCGCGAAGGGCCGATGCGTCTTACGCTTCGTTTTCGAGGAGTGGAGATCGGATTTTGTGAGGGATCCGAGAAGAAGGAGTGAGAAGGAGAAGAAGATGGTCAGCTCAATGGCTGCAAAAAAATTGTGGGTTTTGGTTGTGGTGGCTGTGATCTTGTTCTGTGGAAAGCAAGTGCAAGGAATCCGGTTCGTGATCGACAAGAAGGAATGCTGGTCACACGAGGTGCGATTTCCTGGCGACACTGTGCACGTCTCCTTCGTGGTCATCAAGTCTGAAAATTCCTGGAACTACGATCATTACACAGTGGGGCTAGATCTCATCGTAAGTTCCATTTACCTCTTTGTCCTTCTTTTCTCAAGGAGAATAGTAGTTTCTCACCGCTCTCCCCGAGCTCACCACTCCTCCTTCTGGTTGAAGAAATCTCTGTAGAAAGAAAGAGGGATATGTAGATATGTATCTTTGCCGTTGTAGACTCTCGCTTTCCAAATTAGGGTTTCACAGCTCCTCAGACCATCTCACTCGTACAGAAACCCTAACAAGTTTCAGCGATGGTGCTCTAGGTTTAATATTCTTGTTGAAGGGGTCGAAATCCATAACAAGAGATGGTGGGTGGTGTTGTGCTTTTGGTTCCAAAGGTTGAGGGGCCATCAGGTCACCAAGTACAGAACATCAAACAGAAAACAGAGGAGAAGTTTGAGTTTGTGGCAGAGCGGAGAGGCCTCTACAAGTTCTGCTTCTTCAACCTTGGTTCAATACATGAGACAGTTGACTTTGATGTCCATATTGGCCACCTCTCCAGTCAAGAACACCTGAAGGATGGTATGTAGTTTTTTTCCCAATGTCTGGTCTTCATTAACTTGTGTACAGCTGCTATCTGATTTCTTTCAACTGCTGCAGTGGCTGCTTCCAATGTGTTTTTTGTTGCTCATAATGCTGGTCATAAACGTATGATCATAATGCTGGTCCTGGTGCAGAACATTTTGAACCTGTGATGGTGCAAATTGAAAGGCTTGAGGAAGCCATCTATGCAGTGCAATTTGAACAGCACTGGCTTCAGTCCCAAACTGACCGACAGGAAGTTGGTGTGTTCACAAATCCTTCATTTGTTTTTTTCAGCAGTAGACTGCTTGTGCATGGGTGCTACATTGGGTATCATCTCTCTGAGAGAGTATAGAATATCTCAATCTAACTCTCTTTCTAACATAGTGTTCCTTTTTTGGTCTGTGTGCTGTGTTTGTGGGGGTCTTGAGAGTTCAAAACCATCATCTCACATTGTGCATTATATGATTGTGGGAATATGCTACAGTGAACCGAGCAATGAGCAGACGAGTGCTGTACAAAGCAGCATTGGAAGCATTTGCATTAGTGGGATCCAGTGTGCTCCAAGTTGTGCTGTTGCGACGCCTCTTTGAAAGAAAACTGGGTCAATCTCGTGTGTAGTTTTCACTACCTCATGCACGTCCTACTTCAGTAATTTTTGTGGCAGAGCCACCTGAACGCACATCCTTGGAAGTCATAATCTTTTAATGTTTGTCTCCTTCTCATCATACACATAATGTGTTTGTGATGCATTTTTTTTAATCATCAGCTATGCCTCTTAGGTGCTTGCCAACATCAGGACTGGATCTTCCCATTGCTTTTGGAAATGGGACAGAATCTCAGGAAGCAGAATGTTCTATCACAAAACATGATTGCCCTCATTTGGAGCAGATTATTACATCCTTATCTACACCTGCTGTCAGGAGCTGAAGTCAGGGGGGAGTAATGGCAGCTAGTCACAGCCATTCATGATGAAGGCAACAATGGTCTGATAATTTGTGACACGCAGAAGTTATAACTTATAACCACTCTCATTCTTGTTGCATTGTGTTTTTGATCTGGCTGCTGCAACTGACCTAATAGTTAGGTTCAAGTTGTTTTTGTGGAGTTTTCTCTGCATTCTTATAGATGTAAAGTATTTGCTGTCTATATTTGTCTGAACATGCTTGACCCTCCCATTTCTGAGTGACTTCTCCTCTGCCATGTCTAGCCAGAAACCTACATTGGAAGCAGGGATGACCTACATTTGGCTGTGCCCCTCAGGTAAATCGTATTGAAGTTTAGGCATGTGCACTAGTGTCCTTCAATGCAAATGGTGCTGAATTTTGGGCATACCCAGTAGTGGTGCTTGCCAACACTAGTTTGACAGGAATGAGAAACTTCAATATGTTATGGACCATCATTGAAGAACCGGATTGATTTGTGCTTACTTGATGACATTAAGGTTATAGGACAAAATTGTGTTAAACTAACAACATTGCAACTTCAAGCTAAAGAGTTCACATTCATTCTCTAGTGCACCTTGAGTTGTGAAATTAATTAACCTAACATGGGGTTGTAAGGAGAGAATCATTGATCTAAATTTACACACTTTTGAACAAATTGTTGTGCAGCACACTGTTGGTATTATGATAACCAGAGCTAGGTTTATCTGAGAGCCCACATGAAATGGATTGTTCATTGAACATGTTTTCTCACAGAAGCTTCATGTGATATGTTTTGAATGTATTTGTGTGGCATTGTTTACTTGTGTTGTAGCTTTAATCATTATGTCCAATAAGTGACCAAGCAAATGAGTATTTATTCTTTGTGCATGTGACAGGTCATCATGCATGGTAAGGACCTCGGAAAGGGGCATTACTAGAATTCGATGCTGCCCTTGGACAGGTGCCTTATTCTGGTTACAACCCCATCTGCAGGCCTTACCAACCACATAATCATCAATGAATCCAAAGTGAAGCCCATACCATAAACCCCCACCCTTAACATGGCTATGAGGACAGTCTAAGCCTTGATGGCAAAGCCATGAGTATATGAGAAGGGTAGCCCTTGAGGCCCTTCCTTGCTTTGAGGTGCCTAGGCACAAGGGAAGCAGCAGGCATGGTGAGCAACAAAAAACATGGAAGGGCAGAGAGGGCTACCTTTCTCTTGCATAAAGCACCATGCTCAAAAACAGCCCAGTGCTTTACAGCATGCAAATGCAGGTAGAATGGATCATGGCTGTGCACACAATCACTGTACGCTAATAAACAACTAGTGTTGCCAGACCTTCTCATGGGGTGTATTAGGCAAAATTTAGCTTATCTTTCAACCTCATTTCCTTAATTGAGATTCCGATAACCAATTATTAACAAATCTATTACTTCACAACTCCATTGCCCCTCGATGTAATCCAAAGGGAAGTGCAAACCTCTATTTGGAGAAGTTTCAGAATGTTTTTGTGATGGACCCAGGAAAGTGGCTCATTGCAACCAAAAAGAAACAACTTTTCAAGAACACCCCACTCCTTGAGTGTTGCCATGAGTGATATGGCTAGCTACGAGTATTACATGGATGGATGGTGCTATTTATATCCATGCTAGTGGAAAAGGTTGTATCAAAGGCGGTGAGAGATTAAAAACAACAGCCCATGAGCTGAAAACATCACTTCAATGACATGCATCCTACCATTCCCAAAGGATGTATTCATATCCAAGGTGCAAGAACTAATTTCCAATTAGGATTTGTTGATTTCTTTCGAGCTATGCACATCACTTTCTTCAATGAACCCGACAAGGTCTCTCTCTCACTCACTATGATCTGCCCTCTTCTTCCTCTCTAACTTATTAGTTCACTTGCATCTTGCTAACATTTTAGTGACAAACAATTGATCACATTTGCACAACAATGTACATACATTTCCTTCCAAGTTGTCCAATTGATCTATAAAATTTGATGATAAGGAGTTCAATAATTTCCTATGTAAACCCCAACTCTGTCTGCCATTCTCCTAAGGCTTGGGTCTTCCTATTTCCTACTTCTCTTTCTCCTACAAAACAAGCTGCAATCACTACTCTGTCTAGAGTACTCTAGAACAAAAAGTTCAGGCATGATCTGGTTCTTCAGAAAACCCAACCCAACCTATTGGTGTTCAAGGAGTTCTTGGTGTGTGTATTACTTTGTGTGCAAATCATCAATTGCATTTGTACAATAGGTACAAGTGTTGTGTATGGGGGAAGGCTAGCCTAGACTTCAAGAGTCTTTTTTGGGGAAAAGAATTGAACAAGCTAAATAGAGTTAGCCAATTTGACTAAATTTTGTATCCCTGAAAAAAATGCAAAGTAAAGTGTGGCCTCGATCAACTGTTTTTCTCAAACTGTTCATCATTTTTCTTATACTACAAACTAGTTTTTAAGTGTAGACTAAGCTGCTCAGTTCACAGCTGAGCAAATTCTTCTCACTTCTCCATCTGATCCTAATTTGACTCCTACCCGACCCAATTTGAGCATAGCTGCAGTAAACCGATTGAAGAATGCATCTATGCTTTGTGAGTACTCGGTTACATAGCGAGCTGTGTGTGGGTCAGCCACCAGTGCAGCATCTGATGACATCAATCCCTTACCTTGCAATAAATCTGAGTAGTAAACCTCATCAAAGGTGTTTGGAGTTGTTGGGTCGAGTGGTACAGATGACCCTGGATTGAGTGGCTGTGGACACAAAGACCTGAGAGTCTGTCCGTATGTGACAGAGAGTGATGGGTCCATCCCATTGCTGCTGTTGTAACCATAGAACCTTCTTGCCACCTCTGTGCAGTGAGCTCTTCCAAAAGTATGTGCTCCTGGACAACAATATATATTTTCATATTCAAGCTCCAATCTTAGCAGACATTGGACAAACTATGACAAACTTCAACATGCAGGAAAGTCAGGTACAAATCACAATTGGAAGAGACAGTCGCACGATCTGCAATCGATCATCCTTCAATTCTTGGAAATTGAATTTGCTACAAAACCCTAATGCAAATCTATGGGTCAAAACACTTTGGGTACTAACTTGTGTTTGTTTGCTAAGGATTAGACATGTGAACATCCAGAGCTTACCAGATAGTGTGACCATGTCACGGGATGTCAAGCCAAGTGCAGCAAAACTGGCAACGAGTGATGCAGCATTGGAATGTGATGAAGGTAATAGAGCCTCAGCTTCTGCAGCAGATGACACAACACCGTCCTTTCGTCCCAATTCCACAATCCAATCAGGTCCTCCTTGCTGGAAAAAAAAAGTTCCATGAGACAAAAAAAACTATGCAAGTCCAGGATTGGTTGGAAAAAAGAGCATAAGACAAAACCATGTGAGGAGGATTTGCTGCAAAAAAGTCCATGAGACAAATACTATGTGAGGAGGATTTGCTGCAGAAAAGTTCATGAGACAAAAAAAACTATGTGAGTACGATTTGCTGCAAAAAAGTTCATGGGACAAAACACTGTGAGTGCTTACCTGGAAAACAGCATCTTTAGCAGCAATAGCTATGATGTCAGCACACGAAACAATGCCAGGGCAAACAGCTTCCAACTGACTCTTGATCTCATCTACAATATCGAATCCCCTCAAGGTTTGGTTGGGGATTGCATCTCTCTCTGCCGTGTTGTTTGGAGTGGACTTGATCAGAACTGATGCATCACAACCCTGCACAAACAAATCACATGAAACTGTGCATCCATTTACTTCTGGGTCAACGTCATGGGTGTCTGTCATGATCCATCTTGCACTAAGCAGGCTATTGAGAAATTGTAATAGCTCAGTCGGGCTCCCCCCTAAAGTATATGGGACAAGGGAAGTCAAAAATAAAATGGTAGGAAGTAGAGGCTGTTGCAAAATCAGAAAAGCACATTTGAGTAGTCTTACATTGACAGCACAATCGTGGAAGAACATGCGCACAAGAGGAGCTCCAGCTGTTGGGTCTTGTTGGATATAGCTTGCGACCACTGATGCTGTGATTTGCTGTAAACTAGGGCATGACGAGTGATAGAATCTAGTATCCAGTTTCGTAAGAGTCTCATGACTCCTAGGACTCCTCACAGCTTCTTGGGATTCCACACAGCTGCAAAACAACAGAATTCCAATAATCAACCAAAGAAATTCACAACCCTGGAACTTTACTGAAGAAGAGCATGCAGGCCGAGCTTGCAGTAGCAGCTGTTGTGTCTTCTTGCACTCATGGGGTACCACGTTGTGTCTTCGGCACATTGAACTGCAATTCAATGCCATATTGATCAAAATTTGCACTCTTCTTGCTAGAGTTCCCAGCTACCAAGTCTTGTTAGCTCTGTCTCTCTGTCTCTCTGTCTCTCTCTCTCTCTCTCTCTCTCTCTCTCTCTGTGGACTCTGGACTCTGTGTATGTGTGTCTCTGGATGTGGGTTTTATATGCCAGATCTCTCAGGCCTTGATCCAGCAGCTGTGAGGTGGAGTGTGCAATGGGCACTACTACTAGAGTCTTCGAGGAAATTATAACTCAATCCAGCAACGATCTGTATCTATCTGAGCTGGATTGACAACCAAGAATTCAAGGAGGTCTTCTACAAGATTCAAGAGCATCTGAGATCATGATTAGCCTATGGTAAAAAGTACACTAATGTTGTATCTCTCATGAGTTTTTTTTAGTTTTTTGTGTTTTTGGGGCCCTTCCTACTATAACAGCTCTCTCACCAGCTACAGTTAGAAGTTAGTATAGTATCTTCCTCTATTGCTCTTTGCAGCACCCAATGGAGTTAGCCAGCTGCTGCTCTTGCTGTTGCTGCTGCTCCACCCTGTGACCAGCCTGAGTTCCGTGTGCTGCAAAGAAGAGATGTCCAGAGCATGACTGAGCATGTCTGTCTCTGTCTCTGTCTGTCTGTCTGTCTTTCTGTCTCTTTGCAAATTCCTTCGTTCCCCTCATCATCCCAGTAGAGCTACAACTATCATCACCACCAGATCAGCTGACCAAACTAAACTTCCCACAACATGAAGTTTCTTTAATAACAAACAACTCCTCAAAAGCCATCCATCAATTCCAGTGGGAAACTGAGTTTTCATCCTGTCTTTCCTCCTCTTTCCTGAGCGCTGAAAACTTCTTCTTGAAATTTTCTTGGGTTCATCATGCTCAGGTCCTCTAAATCTTGCCTTCTTGAAAACTCTTTCTCTCTCTCTCTCTCTCTCTCTCTCCAAATAATGGGTGAACAGATCTTCTTTCCCCAAAGCTTTTTTCCTAATTTGTTCATGGTCAGTCTCTAATTTTTGCTTCCAAATTTTACTCAATTTTCTTGACGAAAAAGTTTCAATGGGTTTCAACTAAATTCTCTCCATTGAGCTAAATTTCCTGATTTTTGTTTCATGATACTCCTCCTCCTCCTCTTACTCTTCTTCTTTTTGTTTTTTTCTTCCTTTTCCTGACCCAAATTATTGGTTTTCTCCAAATCTGCAAATTCCTCAAATCCTTTTTATTTATATGCTTGGATGCTTCTCCACCCGTATACACTACTAATATTTCAAATAAATAAATAAATACCTCCTCCTAAACCTTTCTCTCTTTCTCTCTCTCTCTCTCTCTCTCTCTCTCTCTCTCTCTCTCAATTACACTGGAGTAAATAATATTGACTCTTTATCATCACCCAATCTTGCAAGAAAGAAGCATAAACTTAAAAACTATAATGTGATTAGGATTAAGTTCAAAGGTCGTGTGATTAGGATTAAGTTCAAAGGTCATGTGATTAGGATTAAGTTCAAAGGTCGTGTGATTAGGATTAAGTTCAAAGGTAGTGTGATTAGGATTAAGCTCAAAGGTAGTGTGATTAGGATTAAGTTCAAAGGTACCTAGTGTGATTAGGCTTAAGTTCAAAGGTACCTAGTGTGAGTAGGATTAAGTTCAAAGGTAGTGTGATTAGGATTAAGTTAAAAGGTACCTAGTGTGATTAGGACTAAGTTCAAAGGTACCTAGTGTGATTAGGACGAAGTTCAAAGTTACCTAGTGTGATTAGGATTAAGTTAAAAGGTACCTAGTGTGATTAGGATTAAGTTCAAAGGTTGTGTGATTAGGATTAAGTTCAAAGGTGGGTGTGATTAGGATTAAGTGAAAAGGTACCTAGTGTGATTAGGATTAAGTTCAAAGGTAGTGTGATTAGGATTAAGTTCAAAGGTGGGTGTGATTAGGATTAAGTTAAAAGGTACCTAGTGTGATTAGGATTAAGTTAACTTGGTGATATGAATTAATGAAATTAAGTTAATCACTACCTTAGTATGACAAGAAAATGGAGGAAGAGAGAGAGAGAGAGAGAGAGAGAGAGAGAGAGAGAAAGAAAGGGTTGGGGGGGGAAACAAGTTAAGAACTAATTGGGCCAAAATTGTGAAGAGTGTATTGTACCATGTTTGCTCTCATGTGTAAGTAAGCTTCTCAATCAAGTCATCATTAAAATTGGATGCCTTGAAAGCAAACACCTGTTTGGAAGAGGTAGGTAGGTAGGTAGGTAGAGAGTAGAGAGAGCTTGTACTACAAGGGCATGCCAGGTCTAGCCAGTCTGGCCCTAGTCTGGCCCTAGTCTGGCCTTGTACTTTCCTCCTCCTACCTTTCTGACCCATCCCCCCTAACTAACCTATGTAAGGGGGGAGTTAGTTACATGCCAATTAAGTCCTTCCACCCCACCTCCCCCAACCCAAAATTTATAATTTTAAAAATTAAAAAAAAAATCTATTTCAAATTTTAGAGAAAGGGAAATGAACAATGAATGAACCTTCAGAAAATTTGCACATCTAGGGTTTATGCATATTTGGGGATGATTGAGATAATTGAGAGTTCCAAGTAAATAGGGTTTAGTGTAAAGCAAACAACTATATACACATATAACCTAACCCTACCTATATAATTTTCTTTAAAACAACTCTATTGTGAAATTTGATACTTACAAATTTTAAGTTTAGGATATGCACTTATTGTTCAAGGTTGTTTTGGATTTTGACATAATCGAGTTTCTTTTGGTTACATTCCATGAATTTGTGCACTCTCACAATCTCCAATTGGAAAACAATGGGTACTATAAATTGTGGGACGATCTCATTGGATTTGGCCTTTGTCAAATTGTCTAAATAATTCCAAAATGTCAACATATTTCTTTATTATTTAACAAGAAAATTATATATATATATATATATATATATATATATATATATATGTTCCCAAAAATGGTATATGATGAGGGTGCTCAAACCCTAACGTAAACACTAAACCTTAATTTTTTGTATACTCAAATCTCACTCTAATGGAAAAACTTGGGTGGTAATATATTTTATCCTATGGGTAAATCAATTTTTTGAAATTTTGGGCTCCACACTAGTATGCACTATTAATAATAATCAACTAATGGAGTTTTAAGTTTTTTTTGTGCAAATTAAGTTCCATTTGAATGAAGACATTGAACAACATTGCATGCAACTTGAATTGAATTCAAATTTAATTGAAAAGGAATGGGAAGCAAATTGGTGTAAAAATTGTAAATTCTACTTGTGTATTGTGGTTGAACCAAAAAATAACTTTGAAAAAACATAAATTTAAAATGCCACTCTTAATTCCATTCCTCTAAATACTTGACAAGTAACCAAATTCAATATCAATTTAAAACTCTTGTCCAAAGAATAACTTATGGAACCTAAAATTATTGTAACTAAACCAACTCCAATGAATCATCATCACTAAAATTATATAATTTTTTTATGAGACTATATCAAAAACTAATACTTACACAACATTAGTAGATATTAAAGAAATGTAATGAGTGCAATGCAATTCTTTAATGTTCTTTTCTCAAAGGTTTGTGATGTAGTAATCAAAAGTGGGTGCCATCCACAAGATTATTTAACCAAATTTTGGTTATAAAAGCGATATGAAAAGTTTTAAAAATAAAGCATCCACCTATTATTGGCTACTTAGAATAACCTAGTAATGAAAACTAATTATTCGAATTTATTTATTTATTAGAAAATTGGTGATTAAAACCTCAAAAACATTTTTTTCACATTTTCTATTCTTACACTTCACAAGATTTTTAAAATTTTTTTTAAACATTTGTTTTCAATCAACTTTGGTACACACTAAACACGTGCATCAAAATAGAAAATTCACAATTTTCATAAAAGAATCCACAATTTTTACATAGGTGATTATTTTCTTTTTTTCAATTTTTAAAAAACCACAGCTATGAACCTAACCAATACAAGTTCTTTGATTTTTAGAGAACCATGGTTATGAATTCTTAAAAACCACCTTGATAATAATGGGGGGCCAAGCTTGACTAAAGTCAAGAAATGCAAAATATTCAAGGAGAGAAGGACCCCTTGCACTCTTATGTTAATGGATTGTTAACAGCCATAAGTTTTGATCAATTAAAGGTTGATGTTTGGTTTAAGGCATATTCATAATGACCTTGGCAAACATGCATAATGTATTTTCAAAGGCACCTTACAAGGCACAATTCCCTTGTTAATTTAAAACAAGAGGTTTCAGGTAATAAAACTTTTAAAACAATTCTAAGCTAATATGGGTCCTTGTTGTTGTGCAAATAAAGTTTGTGTAAATGCATTCGGGCCTTTGAACATTATGCAAGTGAAATTTATATTTAGAAAAATAAAAAATAAATAAAAATAAAAATCCCAATCTTTTGGTCAAAAAAACGACAAAAAACAATCCCCAAAAAAACCACAAGTATGAGTGTGGGTTTCTATTCACTATTGTCATCACATAAATATAAACACATGCATATTCCAAATTCTATGGCTTCAAGCCATTCTCCACGTATTCTTATAATTCTTGTCATCATGTATGGATGCATTTCTATGCCATCAAATAATAACCACCTCTTTCAAGCCTGGCTACTACAATCCTCTCCCCTAGAAACTTCCATGAAAAGGAAAAAAATAGAATTATTTTTCAAAAACCCTTTCAAAACCTCCACCTCATTTATCATTATTTTCTTTTTCCTTTTTGCATACCTTTTGAAATCTTCCCCTTTCAAAGTGAAGCTTAAAATCTTCCAATTAATCTTTAAGTTTTAACTTGGGTTCCACACTACCAATGACAATGAAATGATTTTTAAAATTTTGATTTTGTGAAGATTAAGTTCCATTTGAATGAATTTGCATAATGCAATTTGAATTCAATTCAATATCCTAAGTTGAATTCAAATTCTTACATTGAATTGAATATTTGAATTGAACACAATATTCTTCTTTTTTGGATTCAACACAATTAATGTGTATGAGCATTAGTAATTTACAAGCTCTACATTTAAAAACACAAAAGAAAAAATGGTAATTAACTTGTTAGAAATTAAGGAGAAAATTATGATTAAATTGTTTGACTCCAAGGAAAAAGTTTCCAAATCAGAACAATAGAATTTGTAAAGTTACAACATGTCTTTTCTAATGATACATATAGAAGATTTGAAATGGTTTTTACAAAAAAAAATTCCATCATAATATTAGTTTAAGATGTTTGTAAAGACATGATGTCTGCAAAGACAATGCCACACCCAGGTTGATTTAATGGTTTTGATTTTGCATTGAACATTCACGTAAACCATGTTGTCAACATGGACAATATTGTACTCGTATTGTTTTAATGATTATTTACTTTGCATGCAACATTCATTAAAGACCACACAATACATTGCTTTTTCACTTCATTATGAACATTCATAAAGATTGTGTGCATTGACTTTGAATTGAACAATCACCTAAAACATGTTTCCAAAGACAACGCTCCACACATAATGTATCAATGGTTTCTAATATTTATTAAACATTCACATAAAGCATGTTCACATACATAACACCACATCCACACCACTCTAATTAGATTTCATTATAAGTTCTTAGTTTGTTTAGATTTAGTATTACACAATAGACATTTTGAGTCAATGTTGTTAACCATATGTTGTAAATGCTACAACCACGTCATCTTACAACTTACATATCTACCTCCAACCTACATACTAATTACCTATTTAACCACATCACTAGTGATGTGAAATAAAATGACTTGACAAAAAGTATGAAGATGTGGTCCATTGGTTAAGGACTTGATTTATTTTTGTGAAGGTGTGAAAGGTTCAATTCCTTGTAATCTATATGTACATGTTTAGGTGCTAAGGTAGGCATGTTCAATTAAAGTAGATATGTTAAGCTATCACACACCTAAACCAATTTACACTATTACATGATGGTTTTGATGTTGGTTTATTTTATTGAAATTTGAATCCTAATGTGGACAATGGGTAAAAATGTCCTTAGTTAAACAAATGTTTTAAACAAAAACTTAGCTAAGTTTATTTCATTGAGATGATTATAACCAAAAGTTGACATCGAAATACTAACTTAAATTTTTTAAATAAAAACAGAAAAATATTTTATAAATATTTTATTATAATAATAATTATTATTATTATTTAAGATTGGATTATGGAAGAAACCAAAACATAATCAACTTGACCTATGATTCTAACACCCAATTTTCTAGTTTTTTTTATTGACTTGATTACCAATAGTTAATTGAACCTACAATAGATTTTCATGATCATAACGTGTCCAAAGTGAACTTTGAAACCCTCACCTACTTGGTCCCAACTTACAACCTTTACCATTCTACCACCACTTCATGTGGTGATTTTATCACAAAATACATAAAAACACAATTTTTTGAATATTACAAATTTCATAATGACTCTAGTTACACATGTACATCTTTAGTGCCATTATTCATTTTAAAAAAAATTTGGTTTCATATTGAAAATTCTCAATGCTTTTTAATTTCAAAATGTAAAATGTATTACATTAGTTTTTAAGTATATTTATTTACAATTAGCTAATCAAATGTATTACTTGATTCAATTATGTAATCCTTAAAATATTTTTAAATTTAAATTTTTATGTTTTGACTTGGAAAAAAAATTCAAATATAATAATTGTATTAAATATTACTTTTAAAAAATCATAATGAAAGGAATTTCACTTCTGAAATTATATAATTTGAATTCACATGTCTTTAGTTTTATAAATGTAGTAATTTAAATTTAAAAAATTACATTAGTTTAAGTTTCATATGTACATTAATGTTCAATTTTGTGCAATAAATAAAAATAATAAACTTCAATTTGGTCTTCCATTTTCTCACATGTCATTTGTCATATTTCAATTTTTGTGCCCTATCATTATTTTTACATGAAGCAATACAAACAACAAATGAAAAGATGAAATTTGAAATCTACTTTCATTTATTTTAGTAATTTAGTTGAAAAAATAATGAAATGATAATTCCTATTATTTTAACATTGCCACCTCACCAAATGTATCATTATAATTGCAATTAATCACACTTGAATGATTGACTATATAATTATTATTTTTCAATCAAACATACTTCATGTTGATTTTAATCAAATCGAACATAGTCAATCATTTCATAAAAATGGACTTGAATCTATAATCAATTTAATCATAATGCCCCTAGTGAAAAAATCATGTTTTTATATAATGTTATTACCTAACCACCTAATATTTACACCAAAAATTATTTAAATCTAAAATGATATAAAGGAAAAAAATGGTTATGGATTGAATTAGTCAAATTATTTGTTGTTTACTGGTCATAATGACTAATCAAATGGTGCATTATCCATTAGTCAAAAAGATCATCCTAATCACAATAGACATGTTGAAAACAACTTCTCAACAATGATTAAATGGTTTTTTTTTACAATTACCCAAATGGGATTTTTAGAAACTAGATTTTCTAGTCAAATAGACCCAAAATTTTAATAATGAAATCTAACCTAGGAAATAATGAACTGGCACAAGTTGTTGTCATTACCCCATTTGCATGCAAAACACACCAAGGGCAAATAAATATTAATAGATTACTTCGAATTACATGTTGCGATGTTTGATGAATACTTAGATTTCTTAGAAAATAAGTGATGGACAAGGTAGGAACAAAAGGAAAGGGAGAAAAAGGGGTCAAAAAATATTGAAAGTCCTTAATTGTGGTAGAGTTAGTAGCTCAAATAATAGTTTCAATAAATGTGATAGGATGGAATTTGCTTTGGATTGGTTTACAATAACTTTTAGGGAGGTCAAATACCTCTTTCACCATAACTTTTGAGCATGTTTATTAGCACATCCATTGGGGTTTAAAGGTGTAAACCATTGAATTATAATAAAAGTTCAACAAGAAGTCATGCAATGAATAATATTTAGAATGTGAGCATGAGGCCATATGTTAACCATGGAATTCGCCAACCTAGTTACCATCAAATTAAAAGGTTGTCGAATAAATGAAGGAATAAAAAAAATAATGAAAACACATGATAGTAAAACTTGTTTATTGTTTGCCTACCATCCTGCAACAACTACCATCCCATAGCAGCTATTTTCATGCAACAAACTTGAAAAAATACCCACAACTGCTTACGAACCTTCAATAGTTATTGTCTACCATCTACAACACCTGCAAACCCTTTATAGTTGTTGCCTACCATCTGCAACACTTGTGGACCCTTTGTGGTTATTATTTACTAGTTGCAAAAACATTACCTTCCATGTAGACTTCAAATCTCATGTCTATTTCTTTGTGGTTGCCTTCTAGTGGTAACTACCATCCTGTGGCAAAAGGTACTTTCTACTCCAAAGTGAGAAAAAAAAGTGAATATCCTATTGTTCTTGTTAAAGAAACAAAAAACTACTACATAAAACATAACAAAACATTATGCAATTTTAATGTGTATTACCTTCCCCCAATATCTAACATCTTCTGAATATAAAAAATTATTAAAAATATGATATATTTTCAACCAATTTCCATTGCAATAATCAAAATACAAAAAATTTCAATATTTTTTACTTTTATTTCCAATGTCATATACACACTTCTTCCCCAAAAGAATTGTCTTAATCACATCCAATCAAAATTCATACTAAGGAATGATTAACAATCCTCCTCTTCAAAAGATAAATAAAGAACCCAAAAAGGATATTCACCCACAAGGGTTGAATCCTTATCTTCCTAGATTTCCTTATCCTTTTAAATCTCTTTATCCTAATCCCTTCCACACATCATAATTAAAAGAAATCCATCCATCCCTTATCCATTTAGACTAATTAACCTAGATGGCTTCACCCCCTAGAAAATAAAAGATGATAAGTAGGATATTTACCACTAGTAACTAAATAATTATTAGGATGCTCTTCTAAGTGAATTAGAGTAGGATATTATTTATCGTAATTAATATTATTTATTATTAAAATTCCTCCCAAAATTATCTTTTGATTATTTTTCCCCATGACGGTAGTTCACTATGTTGATGGAACTATCGTCAGAAAACACTTTCATTTTAAAATTCTTCTAAGATTTTTTTGCCATCTAATGGTACTATTGTCTTTTAACACTCATGGTGTTTAATCAACATAGGAAAATTTGCTATCATTAACACAATATTTTAGCAATGTTGCACTTTTCTAATTTATAACTAAAAGAAAAGGGGAGTGGGACGGGGGATCAAGACTAAGACTGAAACCTTAAAGACAATACTAAGATCAAAACTTTGAAATTATCAAAAGGTCTAGGGCTAGGATTGACAACTCAAGAGTGGGATGAAGACTAGCATATGAAATATTGATACATATGACATTGAAATTTAATATTTAAATATTGTGTCTATGTCTGTGTGTAGGGTTTGAATTTTACATTTTGGGAAATTCATTATTGTGATGTTCAAGTTGTTTTGTGTTTAAAAAGTTTAACTTTTTAAGATTGTTATGTTTGAAAGTTCCAAGGTTTTACAATTGTAATATCATTTATATAGATTACAAGGTTCAAAATTGTAAAACTTTAAGGTTCAAATATGTCACATGATTATGCTTAGTTCCATTTATTTTATCTACACATTTAGATATTCAACTAAATGAGTTAGATTACAATTATTCTATGTGACTAATTTTTCAATAGGTCAATAGGTTTTTTTTTGAATTATTAGAATACCATTTTAGAATTTTACTACATTATTTTAACAATATTCAATTCTTGCATTTTTTAACATTCAATTAAATTTCAAGCATATTACATTTCCAACCACATAAATTAGTTTTCACTCCAAGTTATATATATGTTGTTAAACATAAGAACTAAAGTTATAATATTTGATTATATTTAATTGGATTACATATATATAAATATAACATTTATACCTATATTTTTCAAACAAATTCAAAGTTGATGTATTATAGATGTAACAACATCCTATGTAACCTGAAAAGCACGCAAAAATTCATTAATAACTTCATTTTATGAATATGAAACAACTAAATTATGATTATGCCATCTTCAAACCAAATTAAGGTCTTCGAATCCAAATTTAATATTTCTCAAGTTAAACATAACCTTCAAGTAGCACGATTCAAAAACATGAAATATTAATGGATGTGCATGTTCACCTTTGCCAACCAACACCCACATTCACACCATTGTGGAAAAATAAAACATCATTTATTGTTTACTTGAACGTTACAAATATCTAACCCTTTGACAAAAAAATAAAACTTGCCTTGTGGCCTTCTTGCCAATTTAGAATCATCACTAATTGCACTTAACCAAAAACAAAACAACTTTCAAAATTTTGTTGCACAAACAAATAATTAAAAAAAATTACATCACCACTAGTAATTTAAAAAGCTTTGATCACCATCATTCGAAGCAACTTTTAAACCCACTCGTTCATAATCAACCCTTAATGTGGCATTTGCTTGCATCAACAATGTTCAATAAACAATAAATAAATAAAATTGTGTTCAAAACAACATTTCAAATACCTCTTAAATAGTTGAACCATCATTAAATTTGATTTACATCAATATTGTTCAAAAACACTGAAACTCACATCACACATGTACCGCCATCCTCAAATTATCATCACAATCAACCATAAACAAACAAACAATTTACAAACAAAAATGTTTGGAATTTTCAAGCAATAGGGGTCAAACTTGCTTTACATGCACCACAAACAAAGAAATAATAAACAAAAACATGCACAAAAAATACGAATAATAAGTTCTTACAAGCAATGGTCTCGTGGGATTCCAAAACCTTGTTTACCACCACCATTTGTGGTTGCACAATGCCAAAACATTGACCTTAAGACACATTTTGGACCACCACCCAAACCTATATGGGCAACGAAACCCCGAACTAAATTGTAAGCCAAAATGAATCGAACATTGGTCAATGTCAACAAGTCAAAAATCAAATTAGTTTCCATGTTTGATCAACTCATGCTCCTTTCATAATCTTCTTCCTACTATGCTCCACTTCGAGCTCTTGATAGAGTTTTTTGAACTCCTCTCACATCTCCTTTTTTCATGATCCTATCCAAGCTCAAATGAACATTTTTTTGCATTTTTAACTTGGTTCCTTTTCACGATGATCTTCTTGCAAGTCCGAGTGGTCGATGAAGGTGCTTTAGTAGGTGATAATGATGTTCATCATGATCCTATTTTGTTTCCCTTTTCAGTGAGTTTTAATGATTGTTTGGAGCTTGATTTTGTCCTTGTTCACTTAGTACTTTTGAAATTTGATTTCTTCCTAATGTTATTTAATTTCAGTTTCCAACCTAGTCCTTGTATTGCTCTTGAATTTCAATATCCTTGTGATTTTCTTGAGTTTTTATTTTGCTTATAGCCCTCTTTGGTGTTCTCGGGTTTTGGTTTCTAACTTCTAGTGTTCTTGAGGTTTCATTTTTGGTCTTAGTCTTTGTCTTGCTTTTGAGGTTGAATGTTAAGAGCCACTTGCCTTTGAGGACTACATTTTCAAAGAATCTATGAAAAATAGAATATGTAAATGAAAAAAAAAAAATTTGTCAAATGTTTGCATAATATTAATTGTTGTAAAATTTATTAAAATTTTCAACATCAACTGAAATAACCAATCACCAAATGGAAATTAAGTAGTGGTTATATCTTGCAATGGCTCCTTTTACCCAATTTGAACCCATTTGAATATGGTTTACAAAATAAAATAAATTATGAGAGTAATGAATCTTAAAATCATCCATAAATAAAATTGGCACATAAATAAGTAAAATATTATATATTAAATCTTAAATGTCAATGGCATGCATATTATAATGTTATAAGTATTATAGGATTGGAACGGTAGTATGTTTAATTTTGGTCTATATGTTGATTTTGTAATTCATGGTATGTAAAAAGAACCCTAGATCTTTCAGGTCTACAACCAAATCCTAATAGATCAATATGTTTTTTATTAAACCCCTAAAACTTCCTTATATATAGGCACACCTTATACATTTAATTACGTTTTGTATTATAAATATGGCTCTAAAGGCTATAGCCTAGGGAAAGTTATAATTAATTAATGTTATGCAATAATTCCCTAAAATTATGTGCAACCAATTTTTTTTTAAATGCAATATGTAAAGGTTAAATATAAACCCTAAAGTTTATATATAATTTCACATCAACAACCTAGGATATTGTATATGTGTTTCTTTGTGCATCCTTTATTATATAAATACTTGTTCACTTGTGTATTTGTATCTTGCACCATTTAATTTTTCTGTACTGTAATGAAATTGTACATTATAAATTTTTATATTTGTCATTTGTTTGTGATCTAATTTGGTTTTTTTTAAAAATGTTTTTGCAAAATTGTGGTTACTTTGTAAAGTTGTTGATAAACTAATTGATGTGCCTTGTATCATTTGTGTTTGTATAAACAATGGGGGGCCTCATTATAATATAATTGCCTTTTAATTTTTGTTATTCTATAATGAAAATGTATATCGTAGCTTTTTATTTTCGTCATATGTTTGTGATGCATTTTGATTTTGCTTTATACATTTTGGTAGAGTTGTAGTTGCATTATATAAGGTTGTTAATTTACCAATTGTTTGAATGCCTTTGTAACATAAGTGTTTGTATAAGTAGTAGGAAATATTGTTGCAATATTTTTGAATTTTACATTTTGATGGCTAAGGTTGCCAATCCTAACAAGAAAATGGTAACACCTTTAATTGTTGATTATATGAATGATGTTCATCAAAGAATGTTTGGTCCATGTTTTGAAGGATAGATTTTGAGTAAATACATATCATATGATGTATTTGTCAATGCATATAAATAAGTTAACTATGATCTTACTAATATTGTTGGTCACATGATTATCATTTTCATTGTGGGCTTTATTTCTATAAATATGTTTTTTGCACATTTCATTATGGGTATTTTTTGTTAATCTTAAATTTGAATGTGATAATGAAAAACATATATGAAAAGGGAAATTGTGGCTATGTGTTGAGAGTAGGGGTTAGCACATTGGTTGAACATATTGATCCCATGTTAATTTTTCTCAAATTTGTTGCCATCAACATTATTCACGATTTCATGAAGAGAGGCAACCTTCAAGAGTTAAGTTATATTGACACAATTGTGACTAGTTATTATAAAAAATCTAACAAATCATTCATACTATTAATTTTGACAATTTGGATCCTGAAGATAAGCCTTAACTTTCTCCCTTGAGTTTCACTTTCAACAAATTTAGTTAGAAAAGGTTTATATATAACATTTAAAAGGCTACAACATTGTTTTTGAAAAATGTTGACGATTTAATTTATGGTGAATATCAATTGTTGTCCAATTATTTTTCAATTTATGTCATGCATATAATTGATGTGGCAATTCTAAAAAATTTAATGAAATGCACCAAAGGATGAAAAACACAATTTTAGAATAACCTTTGAAATGAAGGCATTAATAAATTTGTGTGCATTATTTGTTATGCATATTTGTGAAATGTAATTAATCAAAATTGACTTATGTTTGTTATTGTAGGTTATTGGGTTCATATATATAGATATATTCATGTTGGAACAATGTGTTATGAAAATATATGCAACAAATGCCACCTAGGTGAAAACACATTATAGTGTAGAAGTCAACGTGAATTTTTTTTTAGGTTAATAAAATATTGTTGTATACAATTCAAATGCATTTGAGATTTTGAGAAAAAATGAAATAATAAATTGAATCATATTTTTCAAAAACACATATTCTCCAACAAGATTTAAATGTTTTTAATTTGAAACCCCATTTAACTAAGGTCAAAACACACTAGATATGAATTCTTAGAGTCAAGCTTTCAAATACCCATTTTGGTCCACCTTAGTGTGCTTTCATTGACCTACTTTCCTTGGCCAACAAGGATTCCAATTACTATTGCCATGCATGGTGACAATTACTAAAAAGGTTTGAATTATTTATAAAATTAAATAAGGCAATGAAGAGAGATATGAATATGTTTTGAGTGGGGAATGGATTTCATTCTCGTCAAGTTGTATGTTGGGAATTCTTGATTAGTTCAAAGCTAAGCAAAGCTTGTGCTTAAAATAGTTTACGAACAAGAGGCATGCTAGGAAATTTTTGTTGAGTCCAACAACATAAATTACAAGGTATTACAATATTAGGAATGAAAATGAGGTTTGATTCTTAATTTTGTTTAACATGTGATTTTGAGGCATGGATTTTGGGTCCTTGGGACACATATTTTGGGACACAATATCACTTATTGGGACATGGAACTTTGTATGGGATTTTGATGGGTTTTGCATTATGAAATCATGCATATTTAAGTAAGTCTTACCTAATTTTGTTTGTGTTTCTCTTGTAAGTTTTGTTCTGCGTTTGTTCTTAATTTTGATATGAAGCACATGTTTAGTTGTGGAATGTTGTTGCTTTTGCAGTTTGAGAAAAACTTGCGAACATTAACATGGAATATAATTTGTGAATATACATTTTTTATCAAGTTAATTATAAGTACTTTTAGCAATGGCATGGGGGGGGGGGGGGGGGGGGGGGGTATTAAGTTTTGAATATATATTTTTTCGCACTGTATTATTATCTAATTTTCTACTATGCACATATTTTAGCCACCCTGTATTTGTTCATATATTTTTTTCTAACATCCAATTTGAAAATCCTACATTAATTTTAGAAAATTTGGAACTAAAAAAGTTTGGAATTAAAAGAAAATATGAAACCATGGGGGTGCAAATAATATATTTTGACCCTTCTTGATACTTTTTTTTTACGTGGGTGCAATGTTAGTCAAACACGCCAAAGTCCATGTTGGATGATTGGAAAATTATCAATTTTGTCAAACATATTCATGTAATGCCACTTTAATGTCATGTTGATCAAGGAAATTTGTGTTAATTGATTTAAATGAAGAATGTTGAAGAATTTTTAAAAAATAATTTAAAAAATTTAATTTTTATTTTTGTAAAAAACTTTTGAACTTTAACAACCAAAAATTCAAAAATTTAAAACATTAGACTAAGGAATTTTTTAATAAAAAAAATTGATGAAAAAGAAATTGAAATGATGATAACCTACCATCCACATTAAAAAAAAGGTCATAATTTTAAAATTGTGATATTTCAAAATTTTAAAAATTCTAAATATAATTTTAGAATGTTCAAATTTCAAGAGTCATTTACCATATGTAAATGGGCCATAGTGTGTATGACATATGAACAAAGTTGTGGCTCATAATTATATATTTTAAAAAAAAGTTATGGTATTTAAACATGATTTGAAATTATGATCATTTTTCAAAATGAAATGTAGAATTTGGCTAAATCTATACACTTTTAAAAATTAATATTTATTCAAAAAGAGTTAACACAAATCATGCAAATTATTGGGGGAATTGTAAATATTTTGAGAACATGTTGCAAAAAATCTTTCAAAAATTCCTTTTTATGAAAAAATCAAAATGACCACAAAAGGCCCATTTGTGGTTGAGTCCATCGTTGGCTTATTTGATTGTGATTGCAACCACTTGTAAAGTAGAAAAAAATATTTTTCAAAACTTTTAACCTTCCATTGACATTTAAAATCAAATGAAACCTCTTGATTTTGTCATTGGCACCTCTAGTCTCATTTAAGGTTCTCAAAAAAAATTGTATCATATCATTTGGACTTGGAAAAGTACCCCAAAAGTATCCCCATAAATTATGTTAGTTTTCAAAGGTTGGGGATGAATTTAGTCATGAAAACAAACTCCATTGAGGAAAAAAAATAAAAAAATGTTCATGACACCAATATTAAGGTTGGGGAAAAACATTTCTTTTTGCAAAAAACACTCATATACATTCAAATATTTGAAATCTACTTTTCAAACTATCAAAAATGAAAGGTTCAATTCAAGTACTTGCAAGTGCATTGAAAACACATAATTATATCAATTTAACTATTGAAACCAATGCCAATAATAGTTAGAAAAGAAGGTATCTAAAAACATTGAAATTATTTTCACAAATTCATTTACTTGTACTATTTATTTGGAGGCCCCCAATTTTTGCATAGTGGAACTACTTTTGTGGTTATTTTACCATGCTTTCACCTATGGAATGTAATTGAAATGAAAAAAAATCTACAAATTTACTAACTTTTATTAGTCACAAATTAATCAAAACATCATTTCACAATAATTGAATGTATTAATAGCTAATACATTTACTTTAAAAGGAAAATTACCATGAATTATCCTCTATTTTGTAAACTATGATATAAACTGTTGAAGACTTATAAACATGTGAAACATTTTAAAACACCATTTCATTTACAAATTCATTTTCTCTATATATGTTATTTTTAAACAAAAAATTTAATAATGCTTATAAGTTCCAATGTTTGCTAAAATTTAAGAAATCCATTTCACCTAAGCATCAATTTGTTAAAGTTAAATTACATGCATGATGTCACAACATAAGGGCTAGCCAACAAGTTCAGTGACTAATCAGCCAACCAAACTATTAACAAGCATTAAGCAAAACCTAGCCCCCAAAAACATTGTTTAACTAATCAGCTAAAAAACAATGTTCGTGGGGCCCCATCTATGAACATCAAAAATTATACATGCAAGCGAGCTCATATTGAAATGAAAATTTGAAATTATTCCTTATAAATTATATTTTACAACAAACATTACAAAAAACCAATAAATCTGATAACATAGCTTTGAAATGAAAAAAAAATTAAGAATTACACATACATGGCATTTACAAAAACTTACAATTATTTAAAAAGATTAAAGAAAAGGCATTTACATGGTAAATAAAAGAACTTGACAATTTTGAAAAAAATAGAAAAAAGAAGGAAGGAGATATAGGAAAGGAACAGAGAGGATTGCTCTCAACAATCGCATCCATTGCTCCAAATCTTAGGGTATTGGGCACCACCCACCTGCATGAAACCATCTTAGAGTATGAGGCAATATTGCGACTAAAAAACCACATGTTGCTGCATTGATTTACACCATCTACTCTTCTAAACCTTATACTCACTTGTACATGAACCAAATTCGCATGCATTTGGGAAACCAAAATATAAGCACTATAATAGTACATATAACTCACAGTGCATTCATCATTTAATCTGATTCTTCCACATTTCCAGACCATGTTTATCTCCAGAAAAGTTCACATAGATCTGACTTGAAAACTACAAATAAGAAACACCAACCTGCACATTGTGCATGTCATAAATCTTGCCCTTCCAAGAACTAACCATCTCTGTTTTCTCTTAGCACCTCCAAGTGGTCTGAGCCACAAGTTCTGCCTGCATGACATCAATGCCTGTCACAGGCAGCCTCTTTCAACCATTTCACATGAACACAACAAACAGCCTTGTGTGCTTGCATACACACTGGCAACTATACTTCTCTTTGCTTGGTGTTGTAAGACTGTCATATCTTGGGCACACTCTATATGTAACCTACATTATCACAAATCCTTCTGATTTGAACAAAATACATCCCACCTTCTAAGGTCAAATTGCATTTCATATTTTGAGCCCAAGCTGCTTTGGCTCAACTCTCCCTTGGCAAGATTCGACTCCCATACTTGGAAGCTCTCGGAGATGGCCTTGTGAAACTCGGGTAAGAACTTGCGGCCGTTGGTTTTGAGAACCTTAGCACACATTGCCCGAACCCTAAACAAAGCAATCCATAAGCTTCCCGACTACTAGCTTTCTCTCTACCATCTATTTCTATACAATCATTTTTTCTCCAGAGAACTCTTCAAGTGGAGTTGAGAGAATGTTAGATTGCTCTGTTACAAGTATTTTCCAAAAATTAAATAAAAATCATACAAAAACAAACAGCAATGCTACTACATGCATGTTGTCTATCTGCTGTTGCTACAAAACAACGACTTCTTCTCTCCCACGCAAGTTCAGAGAGGCCTCAAAAGCTCAAAAGACATGAACAAAACACATAGAGACAAAGAGACAGAGACCGAACCAATAAATTTTTTAAAAACATAAAATTTGTTGCATGTGAAAGCGCAGAAAGTTGTGATCAGGAATAAGTACTCACCTGCTTGAAGCTCCAAAGTAGGATCTTGCAACGTCGAATTCCCTTGCCGCGCTCGAGGGGTACTTTGAGAATTGTCAGCACTGCTGCTGTTTATTCCATGTACTGATTGCAAACTGCTGTTGCTCCCATTCAAAGATGCAGTTGTACTAACATCTGAGGAAGTTGAGGAAGCAGAATCTGACACAGGGTTGTTTGCTTCTGCTTGAAATCTTGACAGTGCACCTGTGTGCATTCAGGGAAAAAAACTCACAAATCAGATCTCAGGCGCAGTTCCCCTGAACAGTTTCCGGATGAGATCTTCTTGCTAGAAAGAGCTTGTGATGATCAAAACATGGCAGCAGAATTACCTTAGTCCTGCTCATTTGGCAATTGTTGTTTTGGGTTCCAACCAAGCCTTTTCTTGACATTGCTCTTGGGGGTAGCTGGAGGAGGGAAGTGTAACTGCTTGGCATCAGGAGTGGATGATGTTGCTGCTGCTACTGTCCACGTTCTCGCAGTGCTCGAACTTGTGAGATGAGAGTCCTGAAGATCCTGGGCCTCATCCTCCTTTCTTCCCCCGCAGAGTTGCTAGAAGCTCCATTTTGGGTTACTGCTGAGCACCAAATCCAGCAGCAATGTTGGTTCGAGGAGAAAGAGGAACTCGACCATCCATGGTCACGGATGCGTCATGAGGAGAATTTTTGTAGCCAGCAGTGGCATCTTTCTTTGTAGAGTTTGGGAAGAAAAGCCGGAGGTTTGATGCCCCCTTCACCATCTTGTTCTTTCCCAGCTCCCACTCTCTGTGATTCTAGGTCGACCCTGACCACTGATGTCTGCAGAAGTAATCCAGTGACAGCACCACAGACCGGACAAATACATTTGAGTCCACCAAATTTGTAACCAGGACCTGTGAATGCAGAGCTTCAGAAATTAGTCATAACTAGAAACAAAACTCTCGTGGGCACATAACACATTTCCAAACTCCAAATGGCAACAACAAGCCCCTTACTGCAAGAAAGGGCCCACAAAAAAATACAGCAAAAGTTTCAGAGGACAGACCTCCACAAACCTATCAAACTTCTCCCCCACTAACAATCTGTTAAGCCTTTGGAACAAGTTTTTGTTGAATTAGATGAACTCCCCAAGAAGATCAAAATTGATCTGCCAACTCACACAACACACAAAAAGTCTGAAGAGGGTCTTATTCTCATCAGCTAAATGAAACAAAACTGTCAACCAGCAAAAGACAGGGTTTAGGGTTTGCACTAAGTCTGCAATCAAACCAGGACTGATTTCTAACTGCTATAACAGGGGATCGGGCACGGCATCTTCATCAAGGTTGGACCTTTAACATGGTCAGGAATAGACCTGCAATGAAGTGGCACACCGAAAGCCCCCTTTCAGAATCTCAGCCACAAGATGCTCCATAAGGCCTGTTGACGCCACGAATTCCTGGAAGCCAAAACTCAGCATTAGAGAGAGGTTTGCCAAATGGACCCTTACAGATTTTGGGCTAAACATACAAAGTGACAAAACACTTGCATATAATGTTGAATTTGAAAGAAAAAAGATATAGTTTGGGGTTAGAGACAGGCACAATTCTAAGTAAGAAAACTGAATACTTAGATTGTCAAGTCAATTTAATTGACCCAAATCTTTCAAATAGGTCTGACCTGCACATCTCATTCCCAGCTGCAAAGTTCATCTTTTGTGGACTGAGTTTTACAGCAACCAGAGCTATTTTTCTGGTGGAACTAGGCTACAGGCATACCTGATTTTTTGGATCTGCACCTCCCAAGAAGGCTTCCACACATGAGGCTAGCCAGAACCTATCAGTGCCCAACACACCTCCATTTTGTTAAGAAAGACCAGATCCTGGAGTGACCAAAGCTTCAGAGGTTGGTTTTATAAGGTCTCCATGACCCTCCCCAAGTTGCAATGAGCAAAGAATTACAGAAGTCACTGGAAACATATTTTTGCAAAGCTGGGGAAGGTAAAAATATAGAACATAAATTGAGAATGACAGACTGGTAGAGAGAGTCCGTCGGCTCATTGATAAGAATTTTGAGTATTTTGAACATTACGCCTTCATCCTTCATGTCTCCTGTTGGTTTGGATAACCAATTGCTCTCCTCCTCCCCACCCCAAACCTAGAAATATCAGCAGTGCCCCCATAGAAATGAAATTGTAGGTCATTTCCAACCATCTGTGAATTGACATTGTTGAACATGCAGTGCTGAGAGATATGCATCATATTGCCTGATGACAACTTGGAGTAAGAGTTCTTTCCAAGACCGCCCAGGGGGGTAGAAAAAGGGTGGCGGAGAACCATCCTACCTTGAAGGGGGCCGAGAGTAAGAGGAGGTCCTTGTTCGCCTGATTCCAACTATCACGGTCACAAAAATTGTGTATCAACCTCAGGTACTGAATCTTGAGGGCCTGCAAAGAATCCAAAAAAAAAAAGCAAACCATATGAGGATGTTACTACTTTTTCCAAGAAAAAACAGTAGTGAACATCCAAAGTGGCACAAAGAATGAAGCATGTAATATGTGCCTTTTTTGTGCACACTCTAATCATGATATTGATTGACTATACCCAACTTACTGATTTAGGGTTGCATGCACAGCCTATGCCATGAATACCACGTGAGCTCGATCGAGGCTGTGATGCCTTCCAGTCCAACTTATCAAACATATGCGTCAGCACACCCACTAGCCCTAATTTTGCCAATTGATTTTGCACCTGCTCCCCTTTCTTACCGCCACACAGAGCACAAAGAACAAATAGAACCTCCACATGATGCTGCCATGTCCCACCATTACCACAATTTGCACATGGTTTGTCAGATGGATTCGATGTAATATCTAGTGCAAAGGTACAGAGTATGACAGCTTGTGAGCAACTCTTGGAAAACATAATGGAACTTATAGTGGCCAGATGTATTACACCCGTAGACAGGCCTGTGCGGTCCAAGAGCATGATCCAATCAACAACTCCATCATCCACCAAACTTGTGCCTGCCACCCTTTGTTGCCATGCCAAGTCCATTATCATGCGCATTTCCGGTCAAGTGTTGTTAGCTTGGATGTCTTCTAAAGAAGGCCCTCGAAAGTCACTGACTATGTTGCTTGCCCTGTACCTGGGGTGGTTCATGCAAGCTCTGAGAGATTTTCCAGCCGTGCTGCTATTTCACATTCACGTCCCTAACCCATCAACAAAACCAAACCGCAGCTTCCAAGCAAAGGCACTGCTTTGTTCAGGACTAGAATCCTACTACGACTCCTCAAATTCCATCAGTACTAGAATCTTACTGCAACTCCTTAGCTTCCATCCACCACAACCGACAAAGCGTTTTTCCTTTTTATCTCATTTCTCAAAGATCTGCATAGCAGAAGATTTAGTTTTTTCTTGAATGAATTTTTGCAACAAAACCTTTTTCGCCGTCACACAAACTGGAAAACTCAACTAGACCCTCGAAGCTATTGTTGCTCCACGACTACAACAACAACAATGCTTTCTAATCAGGATAACAAAATTTCGCACCCTCATCACACTTTCGACCAGAAAGTTCTTCACCTGAAGAGGGAAAACAAGAAGAAGAAGAAAAAGAAGAAAAAAAAAATGTTGTCATCCTCTACAGCATCGCCACCAGCTCCTCCTCCTCTAACGACGACGACAGCGACAGCTGCGAAGTCCGGGGAAAGGATAAGGAACAAGAAGACACACAACAAGGGTCACATTTTTGACCGTCAAATCAAACACGCTTCGAAATCTAGAGCGTCAGATCAGATTTCACAATGGACGGTCAAAATTTAGACGGTCGAAATTAGACAGTAGTTACCCGCACGAATTTTGGACGGTCTAAATCACACCAAGGGAAACAAAGAGAACTCTTGCTCAAGCAAATCCATAAATTAGGTATACTCCAAATTTCCATTGAGGCTTGTGGTTCTATATTATTGCATAATGTTCATTGTGTCATTTTCTGCTTATTCTGCTCCATTGTGTAATTTTATTTTTAAGAATAGGAGCACTGCTATGCGTACTTTACTGATATTTTCACTCAGTCTACCAAGGCAAAATATATTATAATAATGGTTAAGTGAATTTATAGCTTCCATTTGGTCTAAAATTTTTTTTTTTTTTTTAGGCGTTTTGGGAATCAGATGACATTGCGAAACCTTTTGCGAAACTTCCTTCTCCAATATCCCTTTCACTAATTTGCGAGCTAACGCACATCGCAACTTGCGATACGTCCACCACTGAAAAGTTTTGTAAAAATTTGTGATGAGGTTTGTGATACATATTCAAACGCAAAATGCGAGGCGCCGAATAACGCAAGCTTGCGATGTCTTGTGACTCTCAAAGTTTGTAGCGATACTTTGTGTATTGTAAAATGTGTGATGTTTTGAATATGATTAAACGTTGTGGAGTGTGGAATATCACTAGGGTGGACGGAGACTGAGCGGGTCGCAAAGTTTTGTTTGTTGTATATGTCGCAAAAGTGTTGCGATGATTAAAGGTACATTATAAATTAGCGATGGGTGGTGCACCACAAGTTGCGATGCGTGTCACATTGCAAATATGGCAAATTGTTTTTGCTTCGCAAACCTTTCAGGTTTTTTGTTTTTGCTTCGCAAACCCTTCAGGTTTTTCGTTTGGCCCTTCACAAAAAGGCACAATATGTAGTAGTGGTAACCACCAGGGGGACTTTGTCACAAGCTCGCACACCAGATCCAGTCCACCCTAGAAAATGTGCACGAATCCTGATTGTTGTGGCGGTCAAGACAAGTTCACAATACTTGCATTTGACCTTAGTGCTTTCCCCAAGGGTCTTGGGTTCCTCCTGCTGGACAATGTGGGCATGCTCTGGTCCCTTTTCCTTGACCATGGCGACTGTCAAATTCCTTATCCTTATCCTCAGATCTTCAACTATGCTGCTGCATAGAGACATATGGAACTTGGAAGCTGGCAACTTCAAGCTAGATCAAACTAGAACGAAGCATTGGCATGCAAGACGTCAGGCTACCAGGCTACCGTACAGACTTAGTCAAGCCTGGCGGCCCAGCTGCACCGTACTACACTGGCGGCGCGGGTTTTACAATAATTTTTTATTTTTCTTTAATGCACATGCTATTTTTTTAATAAAAAAAACTCTAATATTAGAGATTTGCACATACCTTATATTAAATTATAATTTTCTTTTCAAAATATACACCTCATTTTTGAACTAATTAACTTATAATTTTTACCCGACAACCAATATATTGCACTTTATAGTTTTAGTCATGCATTTTTTACTTTTTTCTAATAATGTCCCCTTGGCATACAATTGTATCTTTAGAACACATAGTGGAATAGGTAGTAGAATTGTACAATTGGAGATGCTTGACTTAGGTGCAGCAGGATCACATACTGAGCACCATTGGAGATGCTTGACTTAGGTGCAGCAGGATCACATACTGAGCACCATTGGAGATGCTACTTAGGTGCAGCAGGATCACATACTAAGCACCATTGGAGATGCTTGACTTAGGTGCAGCAGGATCACATACTAAGCACCACTGGAGATGCTTGACTTAGGTGCAGCAGGATCACATCCTACTGAGCACCACTGGAGATGCTTACTTAGGTGCAGCAGGATCACATCCTACTGAGCACCACTGGAGATGCGTACTTAGGTGCAGCAGGATCACATCCTACTGAGCACCACTGGAGATGCTTACTTAGTAGTTGCAGGATCACATCCTGCTGAGCACCACTGGAGATGCTTTACTTACTTGCAGGGTCACATACTGAGCACCACTGGAGATGCTTGCTTACTTACTTACTTACTTACTTACTTACAGTTTGTGTTTGGACCCCAGAAACAAAAGAAAGGACGGGTGACCAGGAAGAGAGGAGAGAGTTGGGCCTTGAGACACTGAAAAGTGTTAAGTTCACTGGCCTGGATGCGCTACTTCGTATATATATATATATATATAGAGAGAGAGAGAGAGAGAGAGAGAGAGAGAGAGAGAGAGTGTGTGTGTGTGTGTGTGTTTTACGAGCAGCAGCAGCATGATTTGAAGCATGAAAAGCATGGGGGGCGGCGCCATGGCTCTTTCGATTCTCCTAGGGGCTGCGACAAGGAACCCGAATGGCGTGCAGGAATCTGACGAATGGTAACAGCCCACCAGGATGCTGAAGTTCCGCATCTCTAGGAACGGAAGAGGCGTGGTCGGCGTCAGCCGCGGCACTTGTCTTTACCTCGTACCCTGTGGCGATCAGGCACAGGAGGAAGAAGATGTAAAAGAAAAATGGCGATCAGCCACCACCCCACCCTACCCTAATAAGAAGATTTAGCCAAATCTGGCTACGAAACCCACATATGAAATTTTAAAGACAACTTTGTACCTATTCTTCTCGTGGTTGTTGCACACTGAAAACCTAATATATGGAAATATGGCGATTATTATTACTTTTTTTCTCACTTCTGGCGATTGAAGCCAAACTCTTTTTCGATATTTCTAATTATTTTATTTCTGTTTCTGGTGAAATTTCGTCAGCTCATGGTTACACAGTTAAAAACCCTAAATATAGAATGAATTATGGCGATTTTTTCTATTCTTTTCTCACTTATGGCGATTGAACTAACTTTTTTTCGATTTAAGAAATTTAGTTTTTCACTTTTTGGGCGAAATTTCATCAGCTGATAGTTACACAATGAAAACCCAATATAGAAATCTGGCGATTTTTCTTATTTTCTCTCAGTTATGGCGACCAAAACCAACTGTTTCTCGATTGATTGTTTTTTTAATTATTTATAATTTCACTTTCTGGCGAAATTTCTTCATCTGATGGTTAGACACTGAAAACCCAATATAGAAATCTGGCGAGTTTTTCCCCTTTTTTTCCCTCACTTCTGGCGATTGAAACCAACTTTTGTCCAATATTTTTATATTTTTGTATTTCGATTTTTGGCGAGATTTCGCCAGGAAAAGAACCGCTCCCTCTCCTACCCACAAACGGACCTATCTCTCGTCTCTCGGCTCTCGTCTAGTGCGCGTAGGAAGGGACACGGAGCAAGTGCATTTGCGAGAGAGCGAGAGAGAGAGAGAGAGAGAGAGAGAGCGGATTGTGTTTTTGCGTCTGTGCGCGCGCGCGTGCGTGTGCGTAGTTGCTTGAACAGATGGGCTTACCTCAGCCCCTCGGTCCCTACGCGGTCTCGTTTGCGGATTTCGAGCTGCGGCGCACGGAGGAGCTGCAACCAAGCCAATCAGGAGGAGGAGGAGGAGGAGGAGGAGGAGCAGCAGCAGCGGAGCCGCAACAGAAGCAGCAGCAGCAGCAGCAACTGGAAACGAACGGAATCCAGCAAAACGGGGGACAAGCGCTGCCGCAAGACCTTGAAGAAACACCAGCAACAGTAGCAGTAGAAGTAGCAGCAGCTCCACTGATGCGCATTTTCTATCCCACAGAAGCCAAGACCAGATGGTCTGCATTGGATGCTAAACAGCGATGTTGGGTTCCCAACTACAACTACATGTGGGGATTCGTCGCAAGAGCAATTCCTCCCACTTCATTATTTGTCAAGATTTGCATCTCGTTCATTTCCTGTAAGAAGCTTTATACTCTTCCACTTCGCTCTCGCCCTGCCCTCTTGTCCCCATTTTTCTGCACCCATCAACATCCGGATGGCATCGAGACCCGGCTCTTTTCAGCTGTAAGAATCACAAACAAACAAGAAGTTTTACTCCCACTTCTCTGCGCCCCCCCCCCCCCACTTGTCCCCGTCTTTCTGCATCCACCCAAATCTGGATGCATCGAGATCCATCTCTTTCAGCTGTAAGAATCACAAACAACATCTGCTGGAAAATATACATACCTAGTCTGATGCATTTCTATGATGTATTCCACTAAGAGTTTCTGTATTCTCTCTGGTCAACATTCCCTATCTCTGTCTTCTGAGCCAGACTTCAGATCTGCTGCACATGTTGAAGGCAACAGGTTTGGTCAAGTTCTGCATTGAAATGTGAAGCTGTCAAGTTGTGTTCATAGCTGTTGAATTTCAGCTTTCGAAAGTGCATGTGGCAGTGAAGAAAATGCATTGCAATGCTGAATTCCATCCCCTCATTGTGGGTGCTTTGATCGAAGAATACCAAAATGCTGAATTCTATCCTCTCATTTCAGCGGCTTCAATTAAAGGAACCCCAATGCTGAATTCCATCCTCTCATTCTGGTGGCATCGATCGAAGAAACCCCAATGCTGAATTCCGTACTCACCATTGTGGCTTCAATTGAAGAGTACTGGAATGTGGAATTCCATTCTCACATTGTGGCTTTGATGAACAGACTGCAAAACTGAATTCATTTCAGCTACTGTGGCATATATTATCCTATTGTGGATATATTTACAGCTGGAGCATTGCACTATTCATTTGTAGTCTCCAGCACCTGTTGATTTTCTCAGACTCCATTCATGGTATCATGTGTTTGATACCTGTCCACAGAAGAAGCCCAAGGAAGTCTTGAAGTGAGAATGTAGATCATACAGTGCATTTGTGTAAACCATCCTGAAAGAGTGTCCTTTCATTTTGCACTTCTTGTTCTGAATTGGATCATAGACTGAATGCAGCTTCTATACAGCTTTCTTTTTAGTGCAGCTTTGATTGACATTTCCATCTTTCTGGACATGTTCTCCTTTTTCTGTCAAGTACTACTTTGCTCTGACTGTAAACGTGTGAGTGGTGGTGCAGTGATTATGTACTCGTTGATGTGGTTTCGGCTGCAAATCAAGGCATCTGTGCAGAAGCCACTTTTGGTGCCTAAAGGAGAGGGTGACAAGCAGCGGTTGCCAGTAGTGATATTCTCACATGGCATGTGGGCTTGCCGCACCACTTATAGTTCTACATGCATTGATGTTGCTTCCCATGGTTACAGTTACGGTCGCTTCTTACACTGCTCCCCTGTTTCAACGCCATTCCTGTGTGCATCTGTTGAGCATCAAATGAATGAATGTGTGTATTATTCTTGTTTGTGGATTTTGTGAAGTGGTGGATGTCTGCACAATTTGATACTTGAATCTTAAATTGCATTTTCCATTGATATTGAATGACAGTTGTAGTTGCGGTGGAGCATTTAGATGGGTCAGCAGTGATGGCTCAGTATCATGACCATAGAGGAAAGCGAAAGTGGGTAGATCATGCTTTTGCTGATAAACCCTTTGATGACACACCAATGGCTGAACGCACCAAACAACTTAGACAGGTAACAGAAAATCACAGTTTTTAATGCTTCCCTCTCACTTTCTAGGTGCTCCTTTGAAGTATTGTGTTCTTGGTTATGCACATCTTTAGGATTGCACTGTAAGTGAGAGTAAGTGAGAGTATCTTCTCAGGAAAGAGTTGAAAGACCTAAACCCACTAGTAAGGGAGAGAGCCTGTGCCTCTTGACTTTCCCCCTCTTGGCAGTGTGCTTGGTTGTAAAAAGTGTCATGTTGTTTGTTGTCAGCCCATCATTCCTTGGGCAAATAAGATGGACTAAGAACTAAGAAAATCACGTGAAGTCATGGCAGAAGTCATAGAATAAATACAGGCATTTTCCTTAACACATGCACCACTGTGGTGATTTGAACTCTCAGTAGGGCTTAGATGGAAAGGAAATCTAGGTCTTATGGAATTACAAATACCCTCAAGAGGACTCTATTGATAACTTCTTTGATTTTGAAGGAGAATATTGAGCCAGAGACTATACTTCAACAGTATCAAACACTGGGATTCTTGAGCCAACTGTATTACTTCTAACTTTTCTGTCTGCAAGACTAGAGAGGCTTTGATGTTGTCATATGGGTAATTTTTTATATGACCATTTCTAAGAGCATGCCATTTTCGTTTGTGGTGCAGAGGGTTCAGGAGATTCAGAAGGTGATTGATGTGCTTGAGAGGTTAGATCAGGGCTCACTTACGCAGGACTTCAACAATGTGACAGGCAGGGCTAGCCTTGACACCAAATTTTTCCAACAGCGACTTGATTTGAACCATATTGCAATTCATGGGCATTCTTTTGGAGCAGCCACTGCAATTGTTGCTTCTGGTGTGGATAACAGAATCAAATGTTGTGTGGGAGAGGATGTTTGGTGGTCCCCTGTGGAGGAGGTATGGTTATCTTTTGTTTAGTAATATTATGACATTGTGTTTCTTGTTATTTCTCCTGCCTCGAGGAGTTCTTTGGTGTTTTGACAGTCATCATTGGGTTGGTTTTTCCTGTCATCCTTATGCCATTTTTGTCTTTGTGTTGACTTTGAGTCTGTTGGAACTGTAATACATTCACAGGTTGATTACTCTAGATTGGCGGGCAAATCGCCTGTTTTACTTCTGAACACTGAGGGTTTTGATTGGGCTTCCTTGAGAGATTGTCGCAACAAGTTTCTGGAGGGAAGAGCGAAAGCTGACAATGTGGACACCCCATTGGTTACTGTGCTGATGACAATCAAGGTTAGCAGCCACTTGAGTATTTCCATGTCCCCAAATTATTTGTCACAGAACAATGATATGTCACATCCTTGAGGTCCCAAGTCAAGCAGAAGTCACTTCCTTGAAACACCTGTTTTCAAAGCGTTCAGCAGTGTACATGGCTATCTAAACATGCCACACAGAGTATTTTCAGATGGACTGGCAGTAGGGCAGAGGCACAATGCGTCAAAAGCTAGGTAGTACACTATTATGCTTCTTGACTTTTGCACACGCTTTACAAGGCTGTAAGAATTTACACTTTTTCTCACTTTCAATTAGGGTTATGAAGGCCATGTTGGAATCATTGCTGTGACAGGGCACAGAACATATGGACCAATCTGATTTTCCACTCCTGTTTCCAACTATTGCTAAGAGAGCAAGGTATGTGTTGATGACTTGAAAGGAAGGATAAGTTTGCTAAGCAATCCATCAGCAGCTAGATCAGCTTATTTCAAAACCACCTTTTACATTATTAGATCATATGCTCTATATTTCCCAGCATGAAATGTAGTGCATCAGACACCCACCTTATTTCAAACAACCTTTCACATCTTTACCTAGATTGTATTCTACATTTGCCAGCAGGAAAACTAGTGCATCAGATAACTGCCTCATTTCAGACAAACTTTTCATGTTACGCAGATTATATTCTACATTTTCCAATAGGAAATCTAGTGCATCAGACACTGCCACCTTATTTCAAACAACATTTCACATTACCCTGGATTGCATTCTACATTCATCAGCAGGAAATCTAGTACATCAGACACCTCTTTTGGGAGGAGCATGGGCTCTGGATTTGTGCCTGGAAGTTTCCTTTGATCCACAAATGTTACGATTGTTTCATATTTCAGTTGACTCCCTTGATTATGTGACAGCCTTTGTTGTTGGGTGCTGAACACAAGAAAGTTGTGTGTATATTTAAGTGAATTTATGATCTTGAAGTTTGAAATTTGCAGGATGACAGGTGTACTGGATCCCACACAGACAAAGGACATAAACAGCAGAGCGTGCCTTGATTTCTTGTACAGGAATCTTTTACCTCCTGGTATGGTTTTCCCACAATAACCCACTCAGCATCAGGTGTAGGATGTTGGGGTTCAGTCTTGACACTTTGTTGGGTGTTGATAAGGTGAAGACCCGAATCTGGTCTCTCAGTGTGTGAAGGCTGTTGCATGATGAAAATCTTGAAACACTGTCCCAGTGCTTATATTCAATTGCTGCGTGTGGGTGGTGAGAGTTATGTAAAGAACTGGCACTAGAATTTTTCCAGTGCATGTGGAGGGCATCTTGCTCTCAGAAGAGTGTCTGCCTCAAGAGAGGAGACACCTTAAGTGTAAGGTGCCTCCCTCTCCTCTGAAATTCAATCAAAGCCATCTGAAACATTAAATTCTTCCTGATCTTTATGCCGGGTAAGAGCCTCAAATGAGGCAGTACTGGAAATTCAGGTCACACACTTGGCTCCTGCCTTGTGCCAGGCCCTCCTCATTCCCAGAACATATAACCCTGACCATACCCACCACCTCCAAGTTCCAAAAAGAAGGAATAGCCTCACACGGGGATATACATGGCACTGTTTTTTGGGGGATTCTGTGTTGCCAACATCATAGCAGCTACTGTTGCTTTTTAGTGATATATTTGTGAAATTCTTTGCTCAGAGCTGACTTTGTCCATGTTTTGATTCATGTACAGGAACAGGAGCTCCATATGTAGTGAATTCTGTGAAAGAAGATGGTGAGCATCTTGTAATTGCAAAAACTGCAAGTCAATCTGCATCCTCCAATTCTGTCTGACTGCACACTATTCATGGGGCCCTTCGATGGGTATTTTTGATTATTGTAGGATAGGTATGTGGAGTGGGTTTTCAACACTTCTTTTGTATACCTGGTTGGTTCTTTATTGGAGCAATTTTCTTGTCAAGCGATCACTGCAGGTTGATGATTATAACAAAGAAACTCTCTTGTATTCTAGAGGATGGAGTAGACTAATAATAAGAGGTGCAAGTGCTGCAGATTACTGCCAAGAATGCTGTTTCTGTGCAAATGATGTTTCAATAGTGCCACATAGAGTATTCTTCTCTCTGGCAGGAAAATCCAATTGGTGAGCACAATGTTGTTAGGAAGTAACCCTAATTTTCCTCCTGAGAGGTGATATACCTAATGATAAAAAATGAAGAACTAAAAACAGTACAAAGTGATATGACAAGTGGTTAGTGAGGTCAGTCATTAACCTGTGTTTTGCATGCCTGCGGCAATTCCCTTCATGGTAAGGATAAGTGTGTCCTCTAATCCTGGTGGGTATGCAGTTGTGGTATTCAATGTTACCAACTCAGATGAGACCTTCCCAGAGTTCAATTCCTCATCAATTGCATTGTCATTTTTCTGTATACAACTTGAAGACCGCATTTTCTTCAAACTGTATGCTTGCTGCACATTGAGAGGAGTAATGTAGCGATCTCGTAGTTGCAAACGTTGTTTCAATGTGGGGTTTCCCTCTAACACATCCTCATGTCCAGCAACCTGCAACATAGTTCTTGTTACACCAATGGGCTATAAGCCAGAGGTAGAAACTACAATTGCATTCTGGATCCAATTTCACCAACCAAAAGAGATCAACATCAGACGCAAACGCTGACACTTGTGGCAAATAACATTTTCCAATAATTCCACCTGATTGCTTTTCTCAGCAATGAAACTATTACCTGTAACAACAGAGCCCTGGTTTCATTGTACTTGCGTCTCAAGTCTTTGCCAAGATTCTTGAGCTTTTCTTGATCTACAAGGAGATGGTCATAGAGTGCAGCAATTCGAGGATCACCTTTAGCAAACACCATCTCAATAAGATCAATAGTCACCCGGAAAAATGGCCATTCATCATACATCTTGCGGAGTATTAGAATGCGAGTTGAATCCCTTTCCAGTACATGCTTCACTGCACCACCAAGTCCCAGCCACACTGGCAGATGGAACCGGGTTTGTGTCCATGCAAAGATCCAAGGAATGGCACGCAGTGATTTGATGCCTCCTTGGGGTTTCCTCCTTGAAGGCCGACTACCAATGTTCATGCGACCAAACTCCAGCTCCGGTGTGGACTGCCACATGAAGCAAAACACATTTGGGATGAATATCATGTCAGTTTACTGATCAATGCTGGGAAAGACCACAAATGTTTGCAGATAAAAGATGTCAATGGAATGCAACGAAGCACTTGTAAGTTTGGAGTTAAGAGATTGGAATATCACAGCATTATCAATGGAAAATTTCACTGTCACACCATCATGGACAGGAAGTTATCAATTGCTTGGTTTTCTGTCTCTTGGGTGGAGTGATCTCACAACTTCCTCCACATTTCTTTGAGTTCTTCCCTTCGAATAGAGGCATGCATAATGACATTGTACATCTATAATGTAACCTGAAATAAAAAGCTCAGGAACAGATTTACCGCACGAAAATAAGGCACAAAAAGGGGGTTCTCAAAAACTATTGAGCGGTATTCCTCAGTTGCAACCACAGCCATATCATCCATCAAACTACGCCATACTGGTTTAGGAGCAATTGGTGGGTGCATGCCATGCTCAAGGGTGGCTGCTGTAAAGCGTTGTAGTGTCCTAAAACACAAGTTTTCTTCCCCAAAAGATTGTTCAATGACTTCTCCCTGAATGGTGACACGCAGTGACCCATTGACTGTGTCAGGTGGTTGTGACAATATGGCAAGATGTGTGGGACCACCACCCCTGCCAACAGTTCCTCCACGTCCATGAAACATGGTCAAATGGACTCCATAATGTTTAGCTACTTTCACAAGATCTTCCTGGGTCTTAAACATCTGCCATGCTGCTGACAACCTTCCAGCATCCTTCCCTGAGTCGGAATATCCAATCATCACCTGCACCCAGGTGAAGAAGACAAGACTAGAGGAACAAGAATTTTTTGCATTCACACCACTTATGGAGACAGTCAGAAAGGTAAGCACATGCTTCTTAGTTGTATTGGTCTGTGTAGCTGTGAAGCAGTGATCTGGTATTCTGGAAACTACATGTGCAACTTAGTTGAAGTGGGCAAGGGAAGAATGTCTCACCTCCTGCTTCCCATCAATCCGACTTAAGTACCAGTCAATGGAAAAGAGACGTGACATTGAAGCTGAAGCAGACTCCAGATCGGCTAGCATTTCAAACAAAGGGACCACTCGTAAGGGCTTGGCAACTAAACATTCACGCTGCAATAGTTCAACAACAAGAACATCTGATGGTGTTGTTGCCATAGAGATCACATAAGCCCCAAAGCAGTCAGAGGGCATCTCAGCAACTACTCGCAAGGTGTCCAACACATCTTTGATCTCAGCAGTCATAGGTAGGTCGGCACCAAAGAGTGGGCGCTTGCCACAGAGCTCAGAGATCAGCCATTCCTGGCAACATGGATCAAACAACCACCAAAGCAGTTCATACAGGAGTCCAATGACCAAGTTAAGAACATCTCTAACTGAAGTCTTGCAAATGTTGTCAGTATACCTGCCGTTGTTCTTCAGGCCAGTCCCTGTATGAACCAATGCCAAGATGGGTGGTGATGGCGTCCATGACATCAGTGTGCCGTTCAGACTCCTGCCGAATGTCCAGCTTCACTAGGCTCAAACCAAAGCATGAGACCTGACGCATGAAGTCCAACAGGCTACCATCTGCAATGGATTTATCACCAGTCTCACAGAGTGATCTATAACACAGCTCCAAAGGCTCAAGAAACTGCAGTGTACAACCAAGCATTCCCAAGAGGAATTTGTTTAGCAGCACCAAGACTATGTAGAATTTCAGGATTCAAAATATCCATGTGGAGAGAGTTCAGGGCCAGCAATAACCAGAAAAACCAAAATCCTTGAAAATTAGCAATTCTCTTGGCCTCTTTGAGGTCCTGTTGTTGTAAGGATATTTTGTGTTGGATGTGTGATAGTATTGTGAAGGGGTGGGAATGATGATCTTGTTTGTAAGTGAAACACCTGTACATAGAAAGATTAGAAACTCATGCCACACTTGGACTAGTACAAAAAGCCTTAAAATTCTTCCCTCCCCATGGCCTCAAGATTGGGAGGTGCAGTTCCACAGACACAGAAACATCAGTAAATATTTTGTTGTAGGTGCTTATTCAGATTTTTCAAATGACAATGATCAATTGAGTTCTACATGATGGTGGGAATCTCACCTGTCCCACTTTAGTGAAAGTTTCTTCCACAGGGATCTCACTCTTTCCACTGGCCAGCAGCTGTCGCATGCGCTCACGGGTCTGGTAGAGCTTGTCACGAATATCTGCTAGTACCACTCTGAAAGGTTCAGTGGCTGGTATTGTCTTCCAAAATTCTGCCACCAGGAGTGTATTCCATCAAAATCTTCCAAATAAAACTCACAATCAATAAGTCTCTCTCACCTGTAGACCCAGATGAATCAGAATTCATTATCAAGCTTTTAAACAACAGAACTTTTTCCACACAAATGGATTCGATAAGTGCATACACACATCGGGATATTTGACTTATGGAAAACCTGGTTGGTAACAGTTCACAGCAAGAAACCCTGGAGGGAGGGGAGCCAGCAGGCCCCAATTAATGAGAGAGTAATGGTTCACAGGAACAGTTTCACTTGAGGGTACTAATGTGCTGCACAGAAACATAGGTGTATGTGACCAAGATACTTTACCAATGAAATGCTTGTCCTCTTTCTTACTGGATACCTCTAGCTGGACAACTCTGGCACGGAGTTCCTCACTGCAACGCCACATTGATAACTGCAAAATCCACCCATCAAGTTGCATTTTGTTTGTAACCAGCTCTCAGGCTGCTTGTGCCAGCCGCAAGGACGCAACCATAATCATGTCCATTCAAAGTGATGAATCTACCATGAGTTTTATCAGCTGTGGTGAAGAGTTTAATACAGCTTGTTGATATCATGTGACAACATTTAGTTAGCAAGTATCAAGATGAGGGAGAACATCATCATATGCAAAAAAATCATATCTTTGCCTCATAAATAATTTGGATTACTTCAGCAACTATGAGAAGTGCTGCTCAACCTCAAACATGAGATCTTCAATCTGTCCAAAGTAGAGATTTGCTGCCATTAGTCTTGCCAGAAGACAAACATCTCTTGTGACCTCTGGGGTGACTTGGGGATTCCCTGCAAAATGCTCCATACCAAGCAGGCATATAAGCTGAACAGTGTTCATTCCTGACAAGCATCTCCAACAGAAATGTTCTGCCCAATTGACACATTTTTTTGACCAGAAGGAGCTTTGGAGCACTGAATTGAGTCAGTAAACCTATAGGAATGACAAGTTCCAGAAACATAATTCCAAAAACACCAATTGAATAGGATTTTCTATGATAACAGAATAAAAAAAGTTCATCTACACGAACTGTCTTGAGATCCATGAGAGGTAGAATGCAAAGAGATTCACCATCACGATCACCACCCATCCAAGAGGAAAATTGAATAAGGGGTACATTGTATGGCAATCGCTCCTCTAGACCAATGGTTTTAAGAGCAGTGTCCACACGGCGCAGGAATGTAGGCAGTCCATTCCAGATCGTCTCATGAAAGTAACTCATGCCAGCACGCATCTCATCCTGAGGTGTTGGTGGTGCCCGTCGAATTTCATCTGTTCGAAATGCTGCTTGAATCTGAATTCATCAACCAAAGGATGATCATATGCAAAACAGCAATTGCCACCAAAACAGGTATGACAGGGATGTGGAAACTACAAATCATCAGCTCAAGTATTGAAATAGGCCTAGCTTGTGGGTTACAATGTGAATACACACATTGGACAGCCAAAGAACACCCCCCATAGCGAATCCTATCATTTCTAGAGTAGGATATTCTACTGATGAACTGGTGTTTCCGCATCAAAGGCAAAGGCACAATCTTCAATCTTCCCTGGATGTTATAGGGCATCATCTCTATGACATTGCAGAGATTAATCACAACAACAACAAAAACAATTGTTGAAGGGGTAACATGACAATTTGAGTGTGGCAGTCATAACCTTTATGAGAGAGAAAGAAACTTTCCACTCACAAAAGTGTCAGACCAGCCATCATCACATTCTTCATCATGAATAGCATCAATAATAAGCTGCCATGACTACCAACCACCTCTGACTTCCATCAGCTCCTGGGTGTAATAGATGTCATTGCACAACATGTTGCGACATCATCAACCTTACCAAAATTCATGGCTTTGCATAAATGGGTTGGGTGTAAACATGTTGCAACATCAGCCTTAACAAATTTCAAGGCTTTATATAAATGCACTCTTTGCATCTAAACGATGGATCCTGTCATGTGAAACAGCCACATCTGCCGTCCATGCCTAACAAAAAATTATACCCTACTCCACTTGCAAGCAGGATGTCAAGCTTCATTGGCATTGTGGTTTACTTATGGGAATGCCTAGTTATATTTGCAAAATGTGTGAGAATTCACAAAGAAAAGAAGAAGATTCAAAGGCACAAGCAAGCAAAGCAAAGCAAAAGCCAAGCCAAGCCAAACAAGCAAAGAATCAGATGATCTCCTACCTCGCGATGAAGAGCCTCATCCAGTTCCTGCCTCTCGTCACTGGTAATGTCACTTTGGTGTAGTTGTGACAAGCAACTGCGAATCCTGCCATCATCATCATCACCCGAACACAGTTGTTGAGTGTTCGTTGGCAACAAAAAATTCTTTCAAGCTCTTAGCTTGCTTGCATGAATACGACCATCGCCTGGGATTGCCAACAAAACTCTTCAAGATCCAAGCTTTCTTGCATGGATGCTACTATTGTCTGGATTGCCAACAAAACTCTTCAAGATCTAAGCTTTCTTGCTTTCTTGCTTGCTTGCTACTGGTTTGTCTGCAGACTTCCTTCCTAGTGAAATGTCCAACACCTGCTTGAACATCCATTCCAATTTCCTACAAAGCTTCTTGCCAAGAGTGCTGCAGCAGAGTGTTGTGAACAAGCTTCTGGTTCTTCTTAGATTGTGTGTGTGTGTGTGTGAGAGAGAGAGAGAGAATGAGGAATGAGGGGGCATTGGTACACACACACACACCGGGTGTGCTTCTGAAGCAAAGATCGGCGAACGGATTGCGTAGGATGCGCAGTAAGCACCAGATCGACAGTCTGATTCTTCAAGGCATGGAAGATCTCAAGAGGACTCTTGCCGAGTTGGTTCACCAAGCGTCGGAAAGTCTCTTCCAAATCCGACTCGGTGAGTGCACTGTTCTCGTCTCCGATGCCGCCTTTCTTGGCCTCCTGCTTCACGCGTCGCCGGTATGCGATCTGCACTTCCTCCGCCAGGTTCGCCAAGTTGAGCAGGTGCGAGAAAGAACTAGCCACCAGTATGGAGTCTCCTGCGTCCAGCGCGTTGAGAATCTCTCCCAGTTGTTCCAATTTTCGGAAATCCCCCGCTCCTTCTTGTTCTCCATCCTCGTTGATCTTGCTGTACATCCCCGATATCTCGTAACTCTTCTGCACCTGCAACAACAATTGCATACAACCTTAGCGCAATTTTTTTGCTTGCTCTTCTTCACATTCTTCGCAGTTTCTTTCGTTCTTTCTTTCTTCTTCTTCTTCTATTGCAAAAAGCTTCTTCTGCTCTTCTTCACATTCTTCGCAGTTTCTTTCTTCTTCTTCTTCTTCTTCTTCACCTTCTCTTGCCAAAAGCTTCATCTGCTCTTTACATTCTTTGCAGTTTCTTTCTTTCTTTCTTTCTTTCTTCTTCTTCTTCTTCTTCTTCTTCACCTTCTCTTGCCAAAAGCTTCATCTGCTCTTCACATTCTTTGCAGTTTCTTTCTTTCTTTCTTCTTCTTCTTCTTCAATTGCAAAAAGCTTCATCTGCTGCTGCTGCTGCTGCTGCTTCTCTAGCAGTCAGTCAGTTAGTCATTGAGCAATCGAAGCTTGTTTGCTTGATTGCTGTCTCGATTTGTCACAGCGATTGCTTACGTCCGGAAAGGAAGCTCAAGACGCGCTTCAACACACACATGCATCAATCGATCAATCTGCTGTTTGGATTCTTGAAAAAAAATTCTGATTCTCCTCCGTATTCTTCTGGAATTGTGTTCTTGTGTTGCTGATTGTGCGAGGAACTGCGAGAGAACGGAAGTCTACTTTCTGATTCTCCTCCGCATTCTTCTGCAATCGTGTTTTTGTGTTGGTGATTTGTGCGAGAACTGCGAGAACGGCAGAATACTCCATTTCTCCGATCACAAGAAAGACACTGTGAGAACGGAAGAAGATTCCATCCTCCGATCACAAGACAGTCTACTCTGCGAGAACGGACTGCGCCCCCCGGTCACACGAAAGACAGACAGACAGTAATAGATAGAGAGAGATGATGATGGACACGACCACGCAGAGCTTGATCTGCTGCAGCATTCTTGACGGAATATTATCTCCAGAAAGGCTCTTTCGAGAAAGTAGCAGCGAGATTGTGTGTTTTGCATACAATTTCTGTGAGGAGATGGCGAGGATGATGGAGGAGATGATGATGATTACCGTCTCTCTGACGTCGTCGCCATGCAAACCTTGCAGAATGCCAAGGAAACGATCCAGTAACAACGCGTCGTACTCTATAAGCTTGTCATCTTCCGACACTTTCTTCGGCACCAGTAAGCGCATCTTTGCATTGATTGATGCTAGATTCTTCTGCAGCTTTGCCATCTTCTTCTTCTTTGCTGCTGGTTCTTGCTACTGCCTCTTTGGTAAATGCTGCTTATCTAGTAAAAAGCTTTCGACTAGACTGTTTGTTGTTCGGGTGCTGATTCTCTCCTTCATACACCACTAGATCTGGAGGAAGATGAAGAAGAAGAGGAAAAAACCATGGAACAAGAAGCTGTCTTCAGACTAGACATCCGGACGAAAGAACCAACCAGGTGCGCAAGCTACCCCACATTCTTTCTTTGTGTCTTTCTTTCTTTGTAACCACTTATGGTTGTTCTAGGATCCAATGGCCCGTGTTCGCGACATCCTGCGTATGTTCAGAACCATTTTCTTGGTTGCTGGCGACATGGATTTGTCGGGAAACAGTTTCGAGACACAAATCGGACAATGGGTTGTGTATATATGTCTCTGTCTCTATCTGTGTGCAACATATCTATGCCTCTGCCTCTCTGGGTTCAAACTTGTGAGCATCTTTTGTTCTACGCAAGGCAAGAATGAGCCAGATGGACTCAGAAAACACATCTCATGATCAAATTCGTGAAGAAACAAAAAGAAACCCTGTGAAAGCAATTAGGTCAGACAAACAAACAAATAAACAAAGCTACACTTGTGGGTGTGGGGTACCCATTGAATCCATGGAACCTGGTGAGATGGGTGGATGAGGGATCATGACAACAGTAACAACAGCAAACCCATATATGTATATTACACACCCATGCACCAGCACTTGTGGAAAAGCTCACCATCTCACATGAAGAAAGCCTGGAGTTTCTATGCTGCTGCCACAAATAACAGCAAAGAGTTTTATTCTTCTTCTCATGTCTGTTGTTGATGGCCAAATACAGGAATCAATCATTTGTTGTTGTTGTTGTTTTGGGTGGTGCTAATTATAAGCAACTGCGTAGCTAGCAGCACCCAGAAACAGATGCTCTCTCTCTCTCTCTCTCTCTCTCTCTCTCTCTGACTGAATTAATTGATTGATAGATAGCAAATTTCTGCTACCTCTTTTTTTCTGGTTGTAGTAGGAATGTAGATGTCCATCCTCTGTCAGTGAACCCACCCACCCACCTTTTGAATCTGCCCCAACAGGAGCTTGCTCTGACAATAATCTCAAGCTCAAACTACTACTACTAGGGACAGTAGGCAATCAATCCCTCTCTTCTCACGGTATATCCATCTATCTATTGAATTTCTTTCTACCCTGAACTTGAATTATGTACATCTCTTGTTGTTGTTATTAACATTGTTGGTTTGAATGTGTGTCTCTGTATGTCCTTGATTTTTTATGTGCACCAATCTAGCTACCTACCTATGTCTCTCTTGGTTGCTGAATGGAGCTTCAAAGCTGTCTGTTTATTGTTGCTCCCTGAAGACTGACTTGGACGTAGACCTGCAGCATTTCTTTGACGTTGTTTGAAGAAGGGAAAAATGGTGATTGTGGTTGTTGTTGCAATGTGGGGTATCAAAAGCATTTTGCGACTTCACACTTTCCACCCTGCCCAATGCGACCTTCACAAGCTTCAAGGTCGAGCCAGCCATCAGGTGCCTCATCCACATATGTTTCCACAGTTGCATTAAATCTTATCCTGTTGAAATATCGAGCAAATCTACAGGCCAAACCTGCAGCATGCTTGTCTTTCATCAATTCTTCGATTACTGCTTCATCTCCATCTATTTGCTTGATTAGTACCTCCTGTAGCTGCTTCTCCTCAGCCCCCCCTCTGCTGCTGCTGTCCAATTGTTGTCGGGATTCAAGAATCTGTTTTGCACGACGACGAGCCAGCCGCAGCCGAAATACTGCCAGGCTCCAGGTTGATTGCCCACTGCCAAGAAACACAGTCGATCTGGTACAAATCTCCTGCTCAATCAGTGCAATTTGCTGACTGTATACCTGAAACACAGACATGATAATTTCAACATGAATTTTTCTTCTCCTTCTCCTTCTTGTCTTGTGGTTCCAAGTGGTTGATTCTCCACTCAAATTAAGAAAGTGAAGATTATAATAGTGGGTGTGAAGATGATTGATGCAAGCATGCCAACATCCTTGAATCTGGAAACACAAAGCACCAGGCCATGCAGATGATGATGATGGGGTGAAGATCTACCGGTATTTCCCCAAGAGTTGACTCAGGGTCGAAAGTTCTTCCATTTGAAAAGTTGGGAAGATTCTTAATCTTCCACAGTCCAACAACTGCAAGCCCGCGATTCCTCAACTCCTCTACAGCCTGCACGCCAAATTTGTAGCATGGAGTTTTTCAAGTACCAGTCAGCATGAATGTGGTAAAAGGGAGGTTCAAAGTTCAAACCTGAGAATCCTCTGAAATTCCTTACCGAGCTGGAAAATCAAAGCATGTCAGGCAGTCTACTTGCAACAAATATGATATCTCAACAACATTACATTACATCACAAATTCTTTACCTCTTGGACAAGTGCAACGCCTTTTTCACCTCGGATCCACCCATCTGTGGCCAAGTATACAGTCTTGACATTGTTCTTTTGAGCATGATCAAAGATGGCATCAAAGACATCGAATTTATCAAGACCCACTCCTCGGAAATGGCCTGAGGCATGGCCATTGCCCCTGCACTGATCTATAGACAGTCCAATCCATTCTTTTGCATTGGGATGCAGGCCAGAGTCAATGACAGCTCCATCACTACAGCGAACAAAGCATAGCCCAAGTTTGTGAGGTCCACATTCAGATTCCTCAAACCTCCAGTGGACTGCAAGGTATGGGACATTGATTCCAATTGCCAACTCTTGCAGTTTATCTACCAGAGTTGCAACTGCTTTTGAAGGTTGCAGAAATGCAGACACTGCCAGAAATCCTCCTCTCCACCTTGGGCCTGGGTACAAGCCTCCCACTCCTACACAGTGTTCATTTGAACTCCCCAGCGATTCAGCTATGTCACCTGGTGTCTGCCACTTCAACCAATCTGAAGAGAGTTTCCGAGCTTCCTGCCCATCCATAATGTATGCAAATACCACCATACATTAATCCCCAAATTGAAGCTCTCTCTCTCTCTCTCTCTCTCTCTCTCTGTGTCTCTGTGTCTCTGGATGTGAGACCCCAGTTTGTGAACTGCAATATATGATTGTGGAGATTGTCAGAGATTTGATCAGCTTGCTGCTCATTTTCAATTATTTGAATTTGCGTTTTGCTTTCGACAGAACATTGGAATGCATCTATCTTGGTGCAAGGCTAGACCATCTGTTTGGCACGGGGGCTATTCATTCCCTCACAAGAAGATATGGTGGATTTTTCTTTCTTTGCTGTTGCATGCATGATTGATGTGCAATGAATGTCTTGATTCTGTTTCTTTCTTTGTTCCTTGACGAATCTTTTTCCATGAGGATCCTTTAGCTTGTCATCAAGACAATAAGAAGAACCACAAGCTTGACATCTAACTGCAGGAAGAAGAATTTCTTGTTGCAAGAAGATAGAACGACTTCTTGCAACAAGAAGGAAGAAAGAATTGTGCAAGAAGGTTTTGATGGAGTAGATGATGGCAGGCGCACTTTTGTTGTGGGCAATGACTTCCAGTCCCTGAGAATGGGCTCACGCATAGGTTTCAGCAGCCAAAGCGCATCAAGCTTTGAATGACACTGCTTCAAGCAATTGTCGTTGGATGCGACACGCATGAATCTTGACAAAGTCGCCTCATCATACCGATTCTCCATTGCCAACCAGCCATGTTCTTCTCCTCCTCTTCCTCTCTTGACTGATATCCCTGATCAATCCCCAACTCCACAAGGATAAGACAAAGAAGATGAAACGAAGAAAGTTCTCTCAATTGCTAGACTTGAACTTTGTAACAAAAACAACACACTTGTGCTGCTGCTGATGCTGCTGCTGTTGCAAGTAACATGGAATTGGCAAATGATTCAAAAGGGTTTTTGGTGTCAGATTCTTCAACCAAGCTGAAGAAGAAGAAGAAGAAGAAGAATGAGACCAAGAAAGAACTTCTCCCAATTGCTAGACTTGTTTGTAACAACAATACTTTGTGCTGCTGCTGTTGCAAGCAACATGGAATTGGCAAGTGATTCAAAAGCTGGGTTTGCAGCATCAGATTCTTCAACCAAACTCTGATGGAAAAAGCAAGGCAGAAGAAGAAGATGGGTGTGTAGATTTGTGTGTATTGTTGTACCTGTGTGTCTGGTGGGACCTGGGAAGAAGTCTGGAAGGCAGAGAGTGCGGTTGAGAGCACGAGCAATGATGGCAGCCGACATGTACTCCATCAGCTGGTTGCCAGCACCCACCTGGTAGCTCAGAATTGGCATCAAGAACTTCTCCACCTGCTGCTGGCTGGGATGCTGCTGGAAGTTGTCAGGGAGTGGCAAGATTGCAGGAGATGGAGTAGGAGAAATTGGTGCTGCTGCTGTTGCTGCTGCTTCTGCTTCTGCTTCTTCTTCATCTTCTGCTGCTTGGTTCATGTGACCCGGCTTCGTGGTCTCGTCCACAAGTGAAGAAGGACCCAGCACGACAACAACAGAAGGCGACCAAGAGCGATCCTTTTGATCTTCAACTCCATATGATGCATCACCAGATTCAGATTCTTCTCGGCTGTCAAGAACAACTCGTTGTTGTTGTTGTTGTTGATCTGCAGGAGTGAGAGCCGTGAGCACCCATGATGACTCCAGGACTGAAGGAGGAGCACTCAGGACCTGAGCTTCTGTTTTTGTTGTTGTGGTGGTGGAGTTGCTTCCAAGACTTTCTGATTCTTCTTGGCGGCTGGACTCGTCTTCTTCCCAATGAATTAAACCTGGAGCAGCTGGTAGATCATCATCTGTGACAACTGACTGGATTGAAGGATTGCGTTCTGTTACAGTCGTCGTTGAGTTGCTGTAACTAAGATTCAAGCTGCTGCCTTGATAAATTCCTCCTCCTACAGCAGCTGCTGCGGCTGCTGCTATATTGTCGCTTGCATTTGCTGCAATGATCATTGGGTTGTTGCTGAAGTCGTCGTTGATGAAGAAGGCGGTCATATTGGAGATGGTGAAGGATACCAAGGCACTACCTGAGAGAGAAAGTGTAGTGCACGACAGGAGGAAGCTGAACAAAGCGAAGAGAATAACCGTCACAGTCACGGAGACATGAGAAGAAGAAGAAGAAGAAGACCACCTTGTCCATGACTTCAAGGACCATGGCATGACTACCCAATTCATTATCTTCACTGCCAATTCTAGAATTGCAAACTCACACCCGTCCTTCTCCTCCTCTTCCTGCTCCTCCTTGCTCTTCTCTGCTGTCAGAGCTTTGAATCCCTCAAACCTCTCTAACTGGGTGGTGTTCTCTCATCATCATCATAAACAACAACAACAACAACAGAGCTTTGAATACCTCAAACCTCTCTAACTTGGTGGTTTTCTCTCATCATGATCAACAATAACAGAGCTTTGAATCCCTCAAATCTCTCTAACTGGGTGGCGTTCTCTCATCATCATCATCATCATCAAGAACACCAACAACAACAACTCCTCCTCCTCCTCCTCCTCTTGTGCTGCAACTGCTTGTACATAGTTGTAGTTGTTGTTGCTCCTCTTGTGCTGATGCAGCTGCTGGCTGCTAATTGCTTGCTTGTTTCCAATCCATGGGTTGAAAAGATGATGATAATGGGTACTACAACAAAGACCACCTTGCTTCAGATCCCCAGCTCCACAAATTCTGTGGGCACAAACAAGAAAGAAGATTCAAGACTTTGTTGTGCATGAAGCAGCAGCACACAAAAAAACACACACACACAACACCAATGTGGTGAGTTGAAAAGATGCAACCTATTTTCAAGTTTTCATGTACAAAACTTGAAAATAGGATGGATCTTTATAAAGGAAGAAGAAGAAGAAGAAGAAGAAGATTATTATTAGTGTTATTACTATTAACATTAAATTAGTTAGCACTTGTTGACATTTGTCATGGCATTGCTGAAAGTGTGCATGTTTGGGAAAAGTTTTGGGTTCCTCCCCTCTCCCCCCCCTTAAAACATCATCATAGGTAGGTATGTGAGCTACTACCCTACTATGAATATAGGATTTGACCTAGGGATCAAACCCCATTTGTTTGTCCTTGATGGGTATTACTAAAATTTTGAGGGGAGAGAGAAAACTATATATATATATATATATATATATAATTTAAAAGATTAAAAACAAACCCATTTTGATTCTGATTTTTGCTCTTTACATTACTATGTATATGGAGTTTTTTTGGGGTTTTGTTTGGTCGGTATGAATTTGAGGGCTCTTGTATGTTCGTTCCATGGTGATTCGATTACTACTACTACTACTACTACAAAGGTTCTTTTGATTTGAAGAATAACTTTGCAATTTTGTGATTGGAGTGACAAGTGGCATCGAATTCGATTCACTCTTTGGGCCAACCTCATGTGAAGAAGGAGGCGGCTTTGACATCAACAACTTGTAAGCATTCAACAACTGGTGGCCCCATATGTGAGTTGAGGATTCTCCTGAATGACAGACACTTGCCTGATTTGGCGAGCTTTCAGGCAGTTCTCAATTGCAGAAACAACCAATTCAATCATTTCATACGGTACATATGGATGCTGCATAATATACCACAATAGATCTTTACAAAAGGAAGGGGAATGCGTGTCCCTTTGGGCTCCCTCTCTCTTGTTTCAAATTCCCTCCTCAAGTCTTCTTGTTGGACCTTGGAGAATTTAGTCGGTTGGATGCCAATTCTCATTCTAAGGAATATGTATGTATGAGTGAAGAATATATGGGTTCTATGGCATGTTTTAGACAATTTTCTTTGATTCCTCGGTACATTAGATTTGAGAACCATTTACTTGCACGGTGTGCAATCAAAGAAGACCTTGATTTTTGTCTTGTTTTGTCAGGTTAAGTAGTGTAAGAAGAAAGTGAATTCCTCAAATTAAGAGATGAGTTTTGTGATGCAATTGAATGATGAGGAAATTCCACACAGTTGGTCTGTAATTCTTCTCAAAGGTGCACCAGAAACCAGCTCAATCTGCTAATTACATGTTTGATGATTGATCTCATCACTAATCTTATTTTCTCGAGAGTAGCAAGCATACAAGACAACACTAATTAGCCCGTAATAATCCCCAAAAATCTCCAGTATTTGCACATTCCCAATTTTAGATTTGTGCCCTAAACCTTGTTTTTTTTGGGCACCCACCCAGGCTCTCTTGGAGGTCATTTGCATGCCTTCATTTTCATTAAATCCTCACCCCTCTTGCTCCATCTCGGGCAGGCCCTTATTTGGGTAACACCCAAGGAGAACAAGGTGGTGTGTTCAAAACTAAAATATTTCACCATCCAAAAAATTATAATCTTCATTAATAAAAAATCCTCTAAAAGAAACCCAAGAAAATCCTTCAAGATATTATTATAAACTCTATGACAACTACTAACCTCAAAGTTGTTCAACACAAGCCAAAATCCCTTTAAGCTACTAACTACTATACTCGATAATGAATCTGAACATAATAATAATATGCTTTGCTTGCCTTGGTAGGCTTGAAGAAGGCCAACAACAAACACCCACATTCCTGGGGCATACCGCTACACATAAAGGAAAGACTAAAAGTTCAAAGAAGTGATGATGTATGTAGTAAATTGGCCATGAGCATTAGTAGTAGTAGTAGTAGTAGTAGTAGTAGTAATAGTAGCTGAACTAAAAAAAGGATGGGATGGGATGGGATGTGTGGTTGTTGTCATTCACTGACCCATGGGCACTTGAGTATTGCACATGTATGTTTTAGTATTCAAAGAAATGCGGCTTGTCTTTTAGTAACAAATATGTCTTTTTGAACTTGAGAAGATTTCAACACTCGGACCAAATGCACAAAAGGTGCACAAAAGGTGCATTCTTTTGTTGTCACAAACTTTTTGTTTGTTGGATCTCAAGTTGTTGAATGACAAAGCAACCACCACGATGCAATACCATGTAATGTAATGCAGCCCAGCACAACGTGCTTTTTTCCCAAATGTGTGAGGATCTTCATGCAAGCTGTCAAGTCAAGTATTTGACGAATCCAACATGCTTTTTTGGCTATGGCTATAATTCCATACCCGGGAAACTTCAAACTCACCTTGATTGCCCTTTTTTTCTTGCTATATCCATATTGCCCGAATGCCACCCAAACATCTCCAAATGAATGCCACCCAAACATCCCCATAACAAATGCCACCCAAACATCTCCATAACAAATGCCACCCAAACATCTCCAAATGAATGCCACCCAAACACCCCCATAACAAATGCCACCCAAACATCTCCAAATGAATGCCACCCAAACATCCCCATAACAAATGCCACCCAAACATCCTCAAACCAATGCCACCCAAACATCTCATCATTGGATGCTTGGCCTTTACTATACAACTCTTTTGCCACCATGATGACAAAAGTAGAGAAAGGTTCCACTCACAAAAGAATTCCACTTTACAATGGTTTTTTTCTCACAAGTAAAAAAAATTTATGTCCATAGTGGGGGGAACTTGGAAGGAAGTACTTTCAAAGGTGTATATATGTAGTATGTTCTTAGTTTTTTTTTAAAAGGCCTAAGACCTCCAATTCAGGTGAACTATGGAATAATACAAAGACAAACACACACACACATTTCCCAAAACCTTTTTGACTCGAATCACAACAACATAACATGCATGGCTTTATGTACATACCATTTGAGGAATCCAACTTTGAAAGTTAGAGTTTTATATGACAATTAAATGCTCTTGATTTTTGGAGAAGGCCACATACATGCCTTTTTAAGTGAACCAACCACCAATGGCCATAGCCCACAAAAAAAATAAAAATAAAAATAAATTTGGACAAATTCCACTTAATAATGTGCCCTCCACAATACATAGAAAATGTTCTACCGATGCTTTGCTTTTAACACATGTAATTTATTTTTTTGGCCTTTTGTTATGCAAAAGCATCTTCTCTTCTCGTGCAAAAGAGCTTTATTATTATTATGAAAAATGCTCATCTTATTCCAAAGTGGAGGATCAAAATTCATGGAAACAAAAGAGTATTAAAAAAAACAAGGGGGTGACGGCCCAATGCACTTGCAAACCCCATAGCCTTGGGCTTTACCCTATGCATAATTAGCATATACCCTTGTACCATGGTACATGCCAGCTGAAAGTGGCAATTTTTTGGGGTAATTTTATTTTGGGGGGCCTCAATGAATGGATGACAGGTAAAAGTAGGTTTTTTTTTTCTTTTTTTAATTTATTTTTAATATTAATATTTTAACTTTTTTTAAAAATAATTTTAATGAAATTTATGTCAAAAAAAAAATTGGCTAATTTTACACTAGAAAATTGCAGTCTTCCAAAAATAAATAACAAAATAAAAGTTTGAACCATCTTAAGGATGGTGATTTGAAACTTCGCCCAATTCCTGACTTACTACTTAAATTTGGAAAATAATTTTTTTTCTAAAAAATGATATATGTGCTTACAATTGCAGCACATAAGGAGATTGAAAAAAAATAAAAAATAAAAAATTGTCACAAAAAAATTCCAAAGAAAAACACAAAAGGAGGAAGAAATGAGGAGTTGAACAAAAAAACAACACATTGGGAGAGTATGAAAAGGTGAAGATGCTTGTTTCCTTAAACAAACAAATGGACGATTTCTTTTTGCATGTCTAGGCTACTATGCCAACAAAGTATATACTTAAGAGAAAGGAACCAAAGCTTCCCAAAGGATGACTCTCTCTCTCTCTCTCTCTCTCTTTTTCTCTCTCATTGGGTTTTCTTCAATTTGTCTTGCAAAACATAACATTCAATCATTCTCCATTCTAAGTCAAATAGTAGCAATGGTCTTTTATATTTTATTAGTGTATTAGTGGTGTCTTGATTGTTATGTTTTTTTCATGATATGTGTTTTCGTGCTTTTATTTGTCTTGTATTTCTTGTGAATGGGTTCTCATTTTTGCCTTCTTTTAAAAGTATATATATATAATAATGTTTTTCTTCTGATGTGTAAATATGTTATTGTAGGACATGGGTGACTTCAGCATAAATTAGATTTTTAAAAAAAGAAATTGTTGAAGTTTTTGAAAAACAAATAGCTTTGCTTGTTACTTGTTGAAAGTTTCAAAAATTTAGATTGCAAGAATTTGGAATCAAACCCTAAACACATTAGTTGTAAACATACTAAACATAAGAACAATAAAAGAACTGAAAGTTTAATTAGAATTTAATATTTAAACTTGTTAAATATTGAAAAGCTCAAAATTAAAAAAAACTCACATGATAAATCTTAAATTTTAAAATTGATTAATTATTCGGCACTTGTATGCCAAACCACCCAAGTACTATGGTATCTCACAACATTTGCCCATGGTATTATTATTGGCCCAGGCAAAAAGGGGGTGCCAAACATCATCGTTAGGGAAATATTTTCTAGGTATCCAAACCTTGGTTTTTAACAATTTTAGGGTTTGGGTGCGGATGGGGAAAGGGGAACTCAAAGATAGAAACCTCATAATTAATTCGTTCTTCAATACGATACCTCAATTTGGATCATTAGTTCCTCTTAATCACATCATCATCAACCGATTGTTGTTGTTTTTTTTTTTTTTTCCTTTCTTCGAGTCGAGGTTGTGATGGATGTCGTAGTAGTGATGATTCATGCATAAGATGATTGAGTCAAATTTTGGCTATAAACAAAATTTTGAAATTTTGAAAAAATAAACATCCTTCTATATTTTTGGCTATTTGTTATTGGAACCTAGTACTTACTCCATGATACATTGAAGGTTTTTACAACAAGGACCTAGTTAGAGAACATAAAAAATTTGGCGATTGTGAACCAAACACCCACCACACACAATACCTAGTTGATCATTCTATCCATTGGATGAGGTGGGATTTTTCATTTGGTTTTGAACCTATGTTAATCACCATGTTGGGTTAGCATTAGGCAAATGGGTTTCAAACTCAACAAGATGTTTGAAGCACAATGTTCATGAGAACCAACCTCTCTAGAGCATTGACATCACCATTTCTAAGGTTGGCCTTCCTTTTTTGCAAGGTGGCAACTAGGGTGAGCTTCCCCCATTACTCTAGGCCATAAGAAGATAAAGGAGAATTGAGTATTTCCCCAAAGGCTTTGTTCATATGTACCATCTAACCAACTAATGGAAAAGAGCAAAAGTTTTCATTCATTTGTTTATAACATAGTTTGTTTAGGGTGGGAAAAGAGACAAGAGACCCCACACCTAATAATTGCAATAATAAATAATAATAATAAATAAATAAATTAATTAATTAATATTCCATGTAGACGAGGTCTAGCCACCTACTCAAGTAGGGTAGACTGGGTAATTTGGTGCTTTTGAGGACCAAGAGACTCAAAAGGCTTAGGCTTCCCAAAGTGCATTTGGAACTTGGGTTTGGTGGTCAGGTTAGAACCAGTGTTGGGCGGGTATCATCATTTTATGATACCCACTAGGTCTGGTTTTTCACAAAGTATAATATTCGTTGGATACATTTTCCCCCCAATAAATTTCTATGTCGAGTAAGGGTATCAACATTTTTCTTAAAAATTAAACCAATTCTTGCAATGCCAATTCTTAGAAATTTGAAAACGACCGGTTCTCCTTTGCCAATTCTCACAAACTGGGTATTAAATTTTTATTTAAGAAAATTTAAGATTAAATAATTATTGTTTTTATTTCTTTTTTTAACAATGAAAACATCATAAGCAATGATTTTTTTTAAAATTCTAAAATAGTCATCAATTTATTTATTGAACTTTAACAACTTCATCCCTTTCAAATTCCCCTTCAAATTCTTTTAACTCCTCTTCTAAGTCTATATCCCTTTCAAGGAATTTTAATAAATTAAAAAGATTTACATTCTATTCAAGGATGATTAAGCCAATATTTGTTTGAAAATAATCAACTTCTCTACATTTTGTATTTGTAAACGACATCTCCTAAAGTTAATAAGAATTCTAACCAAAGAAAAGATCCTTTCTATTTATATTGGGGATCCAACAATCCCCAAAATATGTTGAGCTAAAAATCCAACTATAGATAACATCACCTTATGTTTCTACCACCATTGAAAAAAAACATTTGATGTCCTTAACATCTAATTGATACTTCCTAAAAATCAAAGGTTCCTTCTTGCCCAAAATCAAAATTTTAATATATATTTGCAAAATTTCAAAGCATATCCAAAATGAACTCACATTCTCCACTTTAAAATGTGAGCTAAAAATCATGTTCAAAAAATATTGATAGTCAAATTGGTAGTTTGATTCATTAAAATAGGATTGTAAATGGGAACATGATGAGAAGCTTTGAAAACATCAATGGGAACAAAGGAGTGCAAGTTCAAACAAAATCATGAGAAATAAGAAAACCACATAACTTGGTTAAGTAAATTGAATGCAAAATGTACTTCATTAAATAATAGAAAAAAATTCTTGATTAAACTACCATATGGGCCTTTGTTTGTTTGTTGGTTCTAGTTCAATTTTTTTATAATATTTGAAAATTTGTATTGTGGGCTTGGTTTGCAGTTACTTTATCACATTTTCCATGTTCCCCTCCGTCTTCAAAGTTAAAAAACGGTAGAGACTTTAGAAAATGAATGATAGAGAACTTTGGGAACATTCACTAAATTTGCTTCGAGACATCATTGGAAGTGTTGTGTTTTTTATCATAAAAATGTTGGGAACACAAATGAAAATTATGGGAACGATAATAATATTGGGCCCTTTTTTGTGGACTTCATGAAAAGACTATGAGGAATTTGGCTTTCAAATAATGGAAAAGGTGTATAACTTCCCTCCCCCCCCCCTACCAAGGAAGCATAGCATTCAAAGATTCCATAAACCTAATGGGCTTGCCTTAGATCAAGAAAAACATAATATCAAATTAAAAAAGCAATAAATCTAATGAGTGAATCTTAGAACAAGAAAAAACATATTTATCAAATTAAAAAAATTGAATTTAAAAAAGTTTCAATTATCATGCACAATGATGGAATCCATAGCTTCCATGTGCTAAAGGAGGAAGTATTAAAAAGAGTGAGCAAATCAATGACCACATTCCCAAATTTTTCCCATTAGAAATAAGAAAGCACCAAGAGCTACAAGCACAATCTAAATTGGCCATCACAACAATTCGAATGTTCATGTTTGTGAATCCTTGTCCATTGCATGTACATTCTCAATTTCCTTAGAAGAGTTTGGAGCCCAAGTTCCATCAAGCTCTTAGTTGAAATGATTTCAATCCTTAGGTTCAAGAGAGAAATTAAAGAGCCATGGTTCAATACTTGGGCTCGGTAAGGAAAAAGGAAAAAAGAGAGAGAGGGGTTTCAATTATGTGTCATGCATTGGGTGGAACATACCCTTCGGATATAGGACTAGGTATGTTCTTAACATGTGTACCCTTTACATAATGGACCACTTGAATGGCTTCCAAAATGTCCAAGTATGTCTTGAGTTATGGAAATTGAGGTGGTTTGGTCATGTTTAGACCTATTGTGCAAGAGTTAGTGAATATTGAACAATTTTATTGAAGGTTTTAAAAATTAAAAAAGTAATAAATACCTTAAGGAATTTAGGGGCAAGTTCATGGTACTATTGAAAAGCCTCAATGAGTGGATTTCTTGGAGGTGATTTCATAATTTTAGACCTAACAATGTAGGAGATATTTGAATTTTGAATTATTTTTTTATGACTAAAAATTCATTTAAATTTTTAAATAGTTTTTTCACAATTTAGCTCTATTGCCAAGGTTCAATTCACACTTTGGCCCAAGGAACAAGCCACACTAATTATTTCTTATTGTACAAAGATGATGACACCTTCCTGAGTGTACTTCCAGGTCTTATTTGACACAAGGATGTGTTGTTTAGGGTTATTTGGGGTTAAGCTTCTCCAATAACTAAGCCTTGTTTAGGGAGAAGCTTTCATATTATGTGTTGTTTATTTAGGGTTATTTGAAAAGCTTTTCCAATAACTTATATCACAATCCATGTATAGGTATTATGCACATATATGGGTTATATATACTTCAAATGAAGGAAATGCTATTGTATTGTCAATGTGTCCAACCCTTTCAATGAATGTTGATTACAAGGGTTAAGGTAGACCTAATCCTTCATCTCATTATGCCTTCAAACCTATCATAAAGTTGGCCATCATAAAATAAGTAGTCTAATTTCCTTCACAAACATATAATGAAAATTGCCCTACATGAAATTTTTCACATGATTAAAAACTTTGGTATTCACGCAAAATTCGATCATTAGATGATATGAAAGTATTTTGATACCTTGGTCTAAATGCTATGCTATTTGAATGTGATACCCGCCCAATGATGAACATAACCATGTTTGGTGTCTTATTTAAGCATATTATTTTAGGGTTTTTTCCTAGGTGGAATGGGTCATAGTGTGATCATGCCCTAAAACAAAACGTCAAAATGGGCAATAGCCAAATTTTTGTTCAATATTCTTCAATTCTAATGAACCTAGAAATCATATGACTCAAAAATCCACCAGCACCGCCACCATGAAAACTTAGGGTTAGGTTGGAGACACCCATTCCAATGGCTCCTTCCTACAAACCCTAAAAAATTGCATAAAAGGGTTGTTTCATGTTCATTGTGCATTTAAATTATAATTAGAACTTTTTGTTGTGTTTTTTTTTACATTGTTGTTTTTGTTATTGTTTTTGATTTGTTCTTCTACCTTACTACCTTGTTGTTCGCTACTTTGTTGCTCTTGTTGTCACACCTTGTTGTTCTCACGTCGTGCCTTGTTGTTCGCACTTGCTAGCTTACCATCACACCTTGCTGCTTTGCCTTGTTGTTTTGCCTTATTGGTTGATGGGCCTTGCCGCCTTGCCATCACGCTTTGGTGCTCTGCCTTGCTAGTTGCTAGTTGCTTGCCATTACTCTTCACCTTTACTATTACCCCCCCCCCCCCTTGACCCCCCCATTGTTGTTTCATTGTTTTGCTTTCGTTGCCTTGCTACTCGCACCTTACTACCCTACCATCATGCCTTGTTGGACGATGGGCCTTGCTACCTTACCATTGTGCTTTGCTGTTATGCCTTATTGGTTGCTAGTTCTTGCCATTATTACTCACCTTTTCCAAGTACCTCCTAGCATCCCCCCCTTCACCCCCATTGTTGTTTCCTTGCCTTATTGTTCGTTGTTGCGTCTTGCTACTATGCCTTGTTAGTGGGTACTCCTTCCCCACTCTCTTATGTAGGTCAAGGAGCTTGGAGCAAAACCAACAAGCTTCATTGAACAACAAAGGTTTTTTTTTCCAATTTTTTTTAGTTTTTTTTTTTTGGCTTTATATTTTGTTTGTTTGTCATTTTTTTTTGAGTTGAATACATTTTGTTTTAATGTGGTTTGTGAGTTTCTATATGTTGTTGCAGTTGCAAACTTTGTTTGTTTATGTGTAGGATTAAAATTTGGACATGTGATTTAAATCTAAACTTATTTTTCCATGATGAAATGAGAAAGAAAAGTGAATGATTTCTTAATAAAATTTCTAAACCTTAAACCCCATTTTTTGTAAATGTTTTTTCTAAAATTTTAAACCCATTTGCTTGTAAATGTTTTTTTTTGTTGCTTTCTTTCTTTTCTTTCTTTTGATTAAAATTTAATTAGAATTTTTGCATAGTTTGTTGAAGAGTAGTTGTTTTTTGCATAATCTTTCGACATAATCTTGTGAAAATTGCCTATGGATCAATCTTTTACAATGAGAATGATAAGTGGGAATAATGAAACAATTGAAATATGTATGAATGATGTAGTTTTGGAAGATGGGTTTGAGGAAAATCCAAGCATCCAAACATAAACAAGTAGGAATCCAAAAAATGGCAATGAAGAAGTAATGAAGGGAAACTGAAAAAATTGTATGTTCAAATGAAAATCTAAAAACCAAATGGCAGAACTTCTTTATGTTGGAGTTTTTATTGTGTAAATGACAATGCATAAGTTGATTTGGTAAACACACTATTAATGCGTTACATATTTTGTTATGAAAACCCGGTAATTGGAATAAATCCAAGAATTCAAATGAGGAAATGATTGATTTCTTGTAACAAAACCAATGGAATAACTTCTCTTTAAAAACATGTGGATGCAAATCATTCTTTTATTGCACAAATGTTTGAAGAAGAAGTGAATTTTTTATTGAGAAGTATTGAAGAAAGACAACCTTCAAAGAAAAAAACAAATGCATCTAGAGGGTCAATCTCTAAATTTCTTTTTGGCAAAGATACCTTAAAAAAAAAGGATGTGTCACAGAAAGAATTTTTAGAGAACCTTGGTTTGTTAATTGTCAAAAACAATTGACCTATCCAATTTGTGGAAAGTATGTGGCTCAAACATTTGATTATTCCTCTTTGTCCATAAAAAAAAGTTTTCACAAGACATATTGTTAGGGTTAGTGGAAAAGACAAATGAATTATATGTTGTCCCTACCTTGGCAGAATGTCATTTTGTAACAATTAGCTTCGACCTTTGAATGTTTAAAGGAGCTTATGATGTGTTTGCATTGGTGATTAATTTTATAAGTAGTGATTGGTAGCCCAAACATGTGACTATTGGCTTATTCAAAACAATAAAAACAATAGGGCAAGCCTTGGCCAAAAGTTTGACAAAATTGTTAGACTAGTATGGTTTAAAGAAAAAAATTATTGCTTATGTCAAAGATGAAGGATCTAATATCAATGCAATGATTTGTGCATGGAAGTCAATTGTAAATTATGAATATCTTGGGTTAAAAAAGAACTTTCAAGGTATTTGTTTTGGATATATGTTTTCAAAAACATGTCAATATGGCAATGTAATGGAAAAAGTCTACAAAAATCTAAAATAAGTTTCTATCAAGTCTACCCAAACAAATTTGCAGAATTGCATCATTTGGCTTAAGAAGTATAAGAAGGCAGACATGAATGAAATAAAGCTTGTTTTGAAATTGGAATTCAACCCAAAAAATTAAACACTCTAGGAAAAACAAGCTAGTTTTTTCAAACTCATTATTGTTTCAACTATTCAAAAATTTTGTGGTTAAAAATTTGATAGGATAAAAAATCAAGTTTTTTTTTTTTTTTTTGCAAGTTTGTTAGTAAAATCATTATGTTTCAAGAGGCATTACAATTTCAATTTGCTAATGTGTTTTGTTATATTAAACAAACTGCTATGAGAGTCATTGGTCAAATGCTTCCACCTCTGACATGGCAAATTTTTCAAATTATTGTTGATTATCTTTCCCTAGTTGTTTCTACATGTGTTCTTAATCATTCACATGCACATTGACTTCTTAGTGATGTTTTACACTTTGCCATTCCATGAGTTTGAAGCTTAAGGAAGAAAATCAAATTCTATCTTCATTTGAAAGCCTAATGGATGATGATTCAATTGTTAATGATGAGTTGTCTTCATTGCCTTTTACCATTAGAAGGGAGGTAATCAATGTGATGGATCCTTTCCTCTCATTTTTAAAGGTTTATGATAAGAAAAAATATGATTTATTTGATTTAAACCCTAGATATAAAAGCCTTCGTCTAGTATCTTCATTGTTGGAAAGGAGCAAGGTGTTGCTCTTGTTGTGAACTCAAAGTCAAGGTCACAACAACTCATTTATAAGAATTTTTAAAAATAACACCATCTACCCATTTATAATTGAAAAATGATTTATCAAATGTTTGTGACCACTACATGAATGCATAGTGCACATTGTATGATTGGACAATTTATTTTTGAAAAAATAGGATCAACTTATAATCATGTTTAATGCACAAAAGAAAATTAATAAGTCAGGTGCATGTCCAATAACTATTTTGAAGAATAGAAATTGGGAATAGATGGATGAACAATGCTCTAAGGCTTAAAACACCCAATTTTTCTTATTATGTCATTGATCGACATTGAAACCCAAAAGATCCCCATCACCTAATTTTCTTGTCATATCTAACCATATGGTTATTGAACACCTCATTTTCTTGTCATATCCAACCATATGGTCATTGAATACCTTCCAAAAGATGATTCTAAGTTAAGATAGAAGCCCTTAGATTTGTCAATGTACCTTATACCACACTTTACTATTAAGCCTTATTATTATACAAATCTTTTGGGAATGCACGATTGTAGTAATGATAGTAATGAGTTGGTGTAGGGCCGTTTAAAAGCCCCACAATAACGTTGAAGTTGTGATAAAAAAAAAGATCCATTTGTTTAGGATGATTAATATGTAGTTTAAGATGATAGCCAATCTTTTTCTTTTTTTTTTCTTTTTTGTCAAATTGCAAGAAAAAGCTATTTTTTGGGGAGGACATCACCACATTCATGTCTACTTGCTACATATTTAAGAGTTCTCTAGACAAAAATCGCCAATTAAGTCTAGATCTCCTTTAAGGATGCTCACCATTCTAACTCCATCCACAAAATGAAAAACGAAAGGCTAATGACAACCTCTTTGTTTAGGGTGGCTTGGCAAGCTATTTAACAATAGCCAAATTCTTAAAGGCTAGTCCTCTCCCCCCCACATCCCCTACCCCTCCCCCTTGCCCCAATGCCTTTCATCTTAAGGGATGAATTGAGTGTCAAATTTGATTTCTTGATGGACACATCATAAAGACATTTTTTGATGCATGGGTCTATTAAGTTTGATATTAATTTGTGGAGTTTTATGGTTGGAAACATGTCGAACATTGGACTTTTGAATTGTGATTAGAACTATAAAATGTACAAGGGCCATGCCATAATTTTATTTGATTTGTTTTCTTGTAATTAAATTTCCCTATACATCATACATCCATACCTCAAATATATCATATATCATATTACCTTAACTTAAAAACAACATTACAATTGTAACTAAACCAAAAATTGTACAAGAAGGAAATAAAATACGATAACTAAAAAATTGAATAAATACATCTTTGAGATAAATGAATTATTGAATCATTTGCTTCCTCTTCATCTAGACTTTTAAGTTCTAGCATTTTTTAACTAATTCCAAACTAGTAAAAGTTTTATTTTATTTTATATAGAGGTGTGTTTGAACATCATCTATTTCTCACCATGAGATCTAAGCTATCTATGACATTTCAAGCTGTTGTAGATCCACGTGAATGTGTAATCCTTGGCTAAAAGCATGGCCTAGTTTTCCCCCTTTGCAATTTGATGCATGTAGTAAAGTAATTCACAAATGGATTTGCACAATATGTTTATCATTTGTGTTTTTTTTTCTCATTGCCTTATGAGTTTTTTTCACCTTTACATATATGTGGTTTTATTTTTTCCATCTCATTTAGAAATTCTACAATGATCTTGAAAACGATTCTAAGATTGAAGACCAACCATCTTTTTGGAGATATCAAACACAAAAAGCTATGTAAATCGAGTCTCATAAGCTTTGATTACAATGGGTGGAATTTGAAATACGATGGATGTTCAACACATAGTATCATAAAATACTCTTGTAGGTCATTGAATCTATTGTCCCTTTTGCAAGGGTGTCACCATAATTCAACACTAAACATCACTTGACACTAAACACAATAGTTTATATACTAGACCAACATTGGATCATACCAACCAAGAGTCATTATATCAATAACATGATGAGTGATGACTTATCCGTGTCATGTTACCAAACTTTCTCAAAGTCTCGAATGTGAACCTTCAACCATTCTCACTTGCTACAAACTCTGAAAGATGTGAAGATCTTGCCTCTGAAACATCACGAGAGGATGAAACTCAATTTACCACAAAAATTGGTGGAAAAACTAGTTTAGGTCCCAGTTATGTCTCTTTGTAAAATTTTCATTCCAACTTACACATTTGATAGCCTATTATGCTGAAACTGGCTGTTCTCACTCCCCCCCACAAATCGCAAGACTCTACAGATAACTCTTAACATACAAGACCTAAATCAGAAAGAAGAACCACCAGAAGGCAACAAGTAATAGAACCAAAATCCACTAGAAACCCTAAACCTAACTAACCATCTAGAAGCACAGACTAATCCTGCACTTCATCACACCTCACCATATAAACCACTTGGACACAATCATCTGGAATTATCACAACCCATAAAATTTTGTGAGACCAAGGCCCAGGTGACTGATTCACAGATGGATTATTAGCAAATTGGAAAAGTCCATTTTATTCAATCATCCACATCTTGTTTCCAGAAGTTCATACCAGTCTCCTGAGAAATACTAAAACTATGACCTATTGAATTACAACACTCTTTTCTATCGAATTAGACACTCACTATTTTCTGTTGGCAAGGCAACCCTTGCATATACAAATAGCTAACAATGTTCACAATGCAATTCAAGAGTGTCTTCGGGGAAGGCAAAAGATAGTTTCACCACCATCTGCCAACAGTAGTACTGTGTAGTCAGCTAGTCTCAATATAGTGTGATGTTCTGGATATTACAATGTCAATCTGTGTTGACGTGAGCAAGTGTGCTGCTGATTTTTTTTTTTCCCCCACAAGAATTTCAACCTTCCCTACAGATTTTCTCTTTTGCTTCAGGGAAAATCATCTATGCTAATTGTAGTGGGATGTCATTTCTGTTGATGTATGCTAACAAATTGTGCATAGGCAGATTCGGGTTTTGACATTAATGATTCGTGGCTCCCTTTCTCTTGCACTTGTCCATCGCTGATGAAAGCTATGGTGTCCACATTCCGAATTGTTGAAAGCCTGGAATTCCCAAAGATATGATTGAGAGATGAGCAACAACCCATCATCCTTCATGAATAGACACACATCTCTCTTGTGAGGTCCATAAAGATTACAAATTTTGAGCAACCTGTTGCTGTAAAGCAACTTATGACCAACAGGCAGTGAAACTATGCCACTGCCAAACTTTTTCTCACCCAAATAACTGCATTGGTTTAGGGTTCAGGGTGCAGAGATGCTCACCGATGGGCAATGAGGACAGTAGTTCGGCCTCTCATCAAGCTGTCAAGTGCAGCTTGTACAACTCGCTCTGACTCAGAGTCAAGAGCACTTGTGGCCTCATCAAGTAACAGAATTGCAGGATCCTTAAGGACAGCACGGGCAATAGCCACTCTTTGCTTTTGGCCACCAGAGAGCTGAACCCCCCGCTCTCCCACTGCTGTTTTGTACCCATTGGGTAATGCACTGATGAAGTTATGTGCATTGGCAGCCTTGGCTGCATTAATCACCTCTGATTCTGAAGCCCCTTCTCTTCCATAGAGGATATTCTCATATATGGTTGTGGCAAACAGTGAGGGTTCCTGCTGCACAAGCCCTATGTGTTGCCGCAGTTGCCTGAGCTTGACTGTTCTTATATCCTTGCCATCAACTGTCACCACCCCTGCTACCGGATCATAGAACCTCGCAATAAGTGCAATCACTGAACTCTTCCCTGCAAACACAGAGGGAAATGTCACTTGTGAAAGTGGTGCTTCAAGAATTCAAAGTTTCAATGGAAGAAACCATGAACGAAAAAGTCTACCTCAATTCTCAACAACTAGGTATACTTCAAGAGAAAGCTGGTATTATTTTCTACCTGATCCGCTGGCTCCAACTAGTGCAAGACTTTTGGCTGCTGGGACCCTCAAGCAAAAGTCTTTGAAGATGTATGATTCAGGTCGTGATGGGTATGCAAAGGTGACATGTTTCAGCTCAACTTCACCCTTCACTTCACTCACTTCTGAAGCATTCTCATCGTCAGGGTCAATCTCTGTCTTCCGATCAATAATGCTGAAAATTGACTTCAATGCCTGAAACGGTTCAATTTCACACATAAATCACAAATCAGTGATGGATAATCAGCTGGAACACAAATGTCTGAAAAGAACCTCCCAATTGATCTTTCTCTCCCTCATGCCTTTTTGTGCCCTAACAAATCCATCATGGTTCGTTCAGTCAATCATAACTCTCAACAACAATAGTTAGGATAACTCTTTTGAAGAATGGATCTGGTGCTTTTACCTGACCACAGTTCATGACATCGGAAGCACTTGTTAATGTCTCAGCAAGTAGGAGTGCTGACAACATAACTATGATGATGCACTTCACAAGGTGAGCAAACCCATCAATACCATATATAACCCTTTTCTTAATCAGCACAGAAGCATAATACATGGTAAGCCCATAGGAGCTGAAGATAAAGAATTGGGACAGCCCATAAAAGAACCCTGCTATCTGGCTACGACTTTGTGTCCTTTTTCTGGGCTCCTCAAGCTCAGCAAGAAAGAGATCCAAAACTTTTTCTTCTGCGCCGAACGCAGCAACTGTGCGGATGTTGCTCACTGCATCCGTTGCAACCATGCTTGCTTGTGCATAACATTTTGCCAAATCGCCACCAAATCCTTTCAGAAATAATGCCTACAAAAACAGTGTTTTGGGTCATTGTACAAACATTGGTAATTTGGCCTGGAATCTGGATCTTGAGTTTCTTGGCCCACTGTTTCTTAGTCATTTTGTTTGTGGGTTTATAATCAGGCACGTCCCAATGGGCTATTATCCTAAATTGCAAGCAACTGGAGCATGGAACATTGTGACATCAATCTCTCACAAATGGTCTGCAAAAGTTGCTATTGATGTGACAGAATCTCTACCTAGAGGCACTTACATCCAAAAACAACAATTGGTTGGACCTGGCTCACAACCACCCCACTGCTCAGCCGGGGTCCTCAAGATGGCCATTTTTCAATACATGACAAGTCTTCCTCATGTGACGAAAACTTATGCAGTTGATTTGACACCAGATAAAAGTTGAGCTTTTCTAAGAGCACTAGCTCTAATTAACAGACAAATTCCATCAGTTATACAAAGCATTTACAGATCTTCCAAAACTCAAAATCTTCCATGAGTTTAGTAGGATTCTTGCTACATACCTCACCCACAAATCCACCAATCATAAGGGGATAGGAACAGAGCAGAACAGCAGCAAGACGTGGTTGAAAGTAAAAGGCAAGGCCAAAAGCACCCCCAATGACTGCCAACGATTGGAGGACCATTGACATCCGATCTCCTATTGCAGTCCTCACTGCCACTGCATGTATGGCCAGTCGTGATGCAAGTAGGCTACTATTGTTCTCATCCCTATCAAACCAGCCTATCTCCTGCCGCAGTATCGCTACAACAAATACAAAAAATGCAAAACATCTCCTCAGAAAGTGCACAGATCAAACAACATCACATATAAAAATATGAATAAAAGACAAAACCACCACATGTTAGTAGTGAAGCATATGTTGGGTTTAGGGTCATTGCAGATCCTTTTACCAGAGAACATTTTTTCTCGAACACGAAGAGTTGTTCGCTCGCCCATAAGTTCGAAGGCATATGAGTGCAACAGAAATACAATGAGTGAAATAGGGATCGCAATTGTCATATATATGCAGATCTTGTCAACTTCTTGTTGAATGTTACTTGAGGTATACAAGCTGACAAGGACTGTACTCATCACCAACCCTGTGAAGGGAGACTTCCAGCCCGATAGTATGGCATTTACAGACCCAAGCAGAGCATAATGCCATTCTCCGGCGTTGAGTTTAATCAGCCGCCATGTTGAAGGACCCTCAATATGCTCAGTATTTTCAAGGTTCTCATATCTCGGCAAGTAAGTCCCATCCATCTCCAGTCTTGACTCACTCCGCCTGATGCTTAACTGCTGACTCCATCGCAGAGAAATCGATCTGGCTGAATGCCGTCTGATACAATTTCACTCCACAGAAAAATGAGATCTCATTTCCTGTCAAACTAGATTGCTACACAAAAACAAATTTGGAAACCATTCTTCATATTTTGAGTGTGCTTAGTCCCTTGAACTTGTGCTTGCCTGGAGCTCCATCAGCACACATTCATAGAGTGTAACACACTCACCAGGCCAGCTGGGTTCAAGAAGTTTTCAAAGCTCTTTGTGAGATGTAAGGAACCCACATATGGGGGCTGCACAGGTTCTCAGCCCTGTTCACACAGGCTACCACCCTTGTTTGTACCTGTGAAGCCCCTTCCTTTGTCTAGGTGCCTTCTCCTAGACATAAATAGCTGCCTGATTTTATCTAGTGTATTTTAGGGACACTCACCCAGCAGAAGATGTCATGGAAACTTCGGAAAAATCTGAAAGGTCCCACTGGGCTGTTCACTGGGCCTTCCAGATTTCAGAAGTTCATTTTCTGCATTTTTTCCACACAAAATTGGGTGTTTCTTTATGCATGTGAAGGGTCAAGCTTTAGACCCTTCCAGATTTTCAGCTCCTCCATTTGGCCTACTGGCAACATGGTGGGAGCCTCAAATCTGGAGGGATCTAAAGCTAGACCCTTCTATACTTTTGTCACACATGCCAACATGGCCAACAAAACTTATCAACAACTAGTATGTTGCTGATTTGTGTTCAAAATTACCCACTTGCTTGACTTGGACACCTGTCTTGAAAGTGATGCACCCAGCTCTGAGGAAAAGTTGGGCTCTTCAGGCACTGTCACTTGCACATTTGCTTGCAATTTCACAAGTTTCGAATACAAACCACTCTCCCCTCTCTCTGCAGAACACCCCATGGCCAAAAAAACGGGAGAAAAATCCATCCAAGTTGTCAAAGAAACTCTCCAAAATTCAGACAGTTCTTAAACTCCTGAAACACACATTGCACTTGTACCTACCTCACAGCTGCCGATCATAGATCTCAACCAGAGCAGCAAAAGAACACTCCACATAGAATATTCAGAAAACATATGGGTAACAAAGCAGCTATCCAGAATGTGTCAATTGGGAGAGGAGTTCGAGGCTGACCTAGCAGTTCATCATGAGTGCCGGATTCAGCAACCCGCCCATTTTGCATGACAAATATTTTATGCACATTTCGGATAGTTGACAGGCGGTGGGCAACCAAAATTGTGGTGCGTCCAACCATTGATTGGTCTAGGGCTTCTTGCACAATTTGCTCAGACCCAGAGTCAAGAGCACTTGTTGCCTCATCCAAGAGAAGAATCGATGGGTTTTTCAGCATGGCACGAGCAATCGCCACTCGCTGTTTCTGACCCCCTGACAATTGCACACCTCTCTCACCCACCTGTGTGCACATCAATTGTTATAGAATTTTTAAGGACAGAGGATTCCTTATTTTTTTGTTTCTTGGGATTCGAGCAGTTAGTAGGCTGGAAGGCACAGTGTTGGACTGGATTACACCTACCTTAGTGTTATAAGCATCAGGTAGCTTGCTGATGAAATCATGCACATTTGCTGCTTTGCAAACCTCATGAATCTCATCGATGGTAGCACCATCCTTGCCATACAATATATTCTCTAGTATGCTTGTTGCAAACAACACTGGCTCCTGATTCACCAACCCTATTTGCCCTCGTAACCACTGCAGCTGGAGGCTCTCAAGATTGTGACCATCTAAAAGCACTTCACCTGGAGAAATTGCAAAGTAACACACTGATTTAAGCTTTCAAACCAGTTCTCATGTTGACTCAATGCAAGCAAATAAGTGTGCCATCTGTGCTTGTTCCATAACTTAAAAAGAATACTCCCAACAACCTTGGTGAAACCCGAATCTGCAAGGTGGACAACAGTGGCTGAAAACATGATTCAAAGTCTTTAAAATTCCTTAGTGGATCATGAATCCCTCCCAACCTTCAGCCAATGGAATATGAATCCTTCAGCCAAAATTTGCAGAGGAATAGCTAGCTCACCAGAAGAAAAATATCCAGACAAATATCAATTACATTGCAAAAATGCTGGAGCAAGTTGTGCGGACACTATGTCATGAGTGATGTGTACCTGAGGTAGGATCATAAAATCTTTCGATAAGTGATATGACAGTACTCTTTCCTGAGCCACTGCTGCCAACAATTGCCACAGACTTCCCAGCTGGGATGGAGAGACAAAGTTTGTCAAATACTCGCGCCTCAGGTCTGGATGGGTATCTAAAAGACACATTGCGGAACTCAATGTGGCCATTGACTTGAGACAGGACCTTGCCCTTTCTGAAAGAACTGATTTGCTGTTGATCCTGTTTTCGGTTTATCATCTCCAGAATGTTGTATGCTGCTGCTTTCGCTTTTGCAAACATGGGTAAAGTGGGTGCCACTTGACCCAAAGCCCTGGCCACATATGGCAGATAGCAAGATTATTTGCCATCTGATTAGATCCTCTGTCAAACTAATGAACTAATCACAGATTGGTATATACCCAGAACACATCCTCAAGAAAAAAGACTTGGGATGCAAGGTATAATGCCTTTTCATGCACTGCATGGTAAACAGGTTGACAGGAATTGGGAAGAAAAATTCTTACAGGCCACTTATGACAGCATTGACGACAGTTGTCATGGCTACAGCTCCATTTGCTGCCCCTTTGATCACTAGTTTGCTTGCATACCAGAACAGAAGTGCCCAAATTCCAATGAGAGCACCATGCATGATCCCCACACTTAAGCCCTTGGCAAATGCTGCTTTCCTTGCAGTTTTCATTGTTCCCTGGAGTGCTCTTTGATACGCAGACATGGCCTTTGACTCACCCACAAAAGAATAGACTGTGCGGATGTGTGCAATTGCCTACATGTGACCATAACAAACTCACAAGCAACTTAGATGTCAAATCTTCAACACATTCACTGATTAGGTTAGAGGTGCATTCAGTCTCTATAGTGGGCAAGCACTTATTCAGTGCTGATCAGAACTCGGGCAGCACTAGAATGGATGTTAAAAAGTTGCAATGAAATTCTATACTTGTTGCTACGCTTTTGATTGTGAACACAAAACCAACAAAGATCTAAACAAAGAAACTGACCCTGGGAAAATGGCAACCAGAAGTCTGATGTTGATGGAGGATTGTACAAAGACATTAAGCAGTTTGAATTACACCATAAAGGGGTTTAGTAGACTATATAACTGACCTCTTCAGCAACAACACTAGCCATCATATATGCTTCTTGGCTCCGGCTGGCCTGGGTTGTCTTGTATGTGATGTAGATGCCACCCGTAACTGCAATGATGGGCAACACTGAGAGAGTGACCAATGTGATCTGCCACAGCGCGGATAAACTGACACATATTCCTGCTACAAACATCGCCAAGTAGTGCAAAAAGATCCCCATCTGTAATTCGCAACATATGCACGTAACAAACTCAGTGTCATTCTTACATGTGAATGTGTCTAAATTTTTGAAGTCTTAATAACATTGTTGAGATGACAAGGCCTGCTAATCACAACAGCCTTGTTATATATACTTAGTCAACAAGAATTTCTTCTGAATTCCCCTTCTGAGGCATGCTTAACTCTAGGACATGAAGAATCGGGAAAAAGATGATTTCCAAGCTCACCCCACCCCATCACACTACTGTGATGAAAACTAAGTCTTGAACCCTGGCATCAAACTGTACAACAAATGCACTCCAACTCAAAAGAAAGATGAGAATAGTGTCACATGCACCTTTTCACCAATTGCCTCTTGTACTACAAGAGTATCATTGGAAATGCGGCTCACAATTTCACCCGTCGATGCATCTTTATCAAAGAAGGCAATGTCTTGTGCAAGGATGGCCCTCAAGTACTTGGTTCTAATGCGTGCAGATTGCCTCTCCCCTGTTTGCATCCAGCATGCCACCTCTGTCGAACACACCACAAAATATCCCCTCCCCCCCCGGCAAAACCCTAATATTAAAAAACACCTTATGTAGATCATCACCGAGCACATTCAAACTACTAGAACTCAATTGTGAAGATTCCCTGAGGAAAATAATGTCACAAGGATTCCACAAGGAACTTTTTCATGATAATTAAATCCTGAAGATTCCATCCATAAGAATTGGCGAGTACTTGTAAAAGACTCTTTTCTGGTCACAAATGCATTCTGGTCGAGGAGTAACAACAGCATGAGAGGAGAAGAGTGTGTAATGTGTACCTATCCATGCAGTTCCCAGCGATATGATACCCAAGTAGAAGAAGTACAAACCATACTGCAAAAATCACAGAATCAGCAGGTATGCTCAGCATCATTAGCAGCAGCAGAAGGCCTGAGAATCATCATCTTTCCACAGAAGATGGGTACACGTGAGAAAGAAAAGATAGGTCAAGATTCATGCATGACAAGCTTTCCATCCATGCATGTCCTGCCGCCTTCTGCTCCAGAGAGTTTGCCGATGGTCTTGACACAATTGTAGTCTGAGAGATGAAAGCAGATGGATGGGTGAGAGTGCTTTCGTATTTATACCTTGGCCACTTCTTCGCTCTGCTTTGGAATATTGAAGAAGTTAGAGGCCACTTCGTTGATAAGCTTGGAGAAGAAGATGAAGAACACGGGGAACGATGTGCCGTGCGCAAATGCCGCCAGCGTTCCGAGAATCATCAGTGCGTAGTCCAGTGGCGCCGCAAACGAGAAAAGCTTGTAGAAAGGGACTGTTCCCTTTGTCTTGTTTTTGGGCGACACAGTCTGTTGGTGGAGCGGACCTGAGCTCGGAAGTTTAACATCTGCTGCTGCTGCTGCTCCTCCTCCTCCTCCTCCTCCGCCCACAAGTACCGACTCTGCATGAGATTCCAGTTCCAAAGAGCCTACAAGGCCGCGTTGCAATGGGGTGGTCCCGTCGACAGGAGAGCCCATAACATCTGCTGTTTCCTTAGATATTACACTCTCATCATGTGCGTAGTCGATTTCTACACTGCTCCTGTACATCATGGGTCGAGACTCCATCTCCTCGAGAGAAGTTGGAAAGGCAGGCACTCACATACACTGCAGAGCTAGTGACAGTTGTTGCCACCCACTGTAGAAGAGTTCTGAAGTTGCACAATATATAGTTCCACAGGCTGCTTGCTAGTTACTACACGAACATCGAAGGCAGCTCAGCTGCCGCTGGTGCTGCTGCAGAAGAAGAAGAAGAACAGCTCATGAGCCTCAAGCCTCCAAGGCTGCCGCTCATGAGCTGCTCCCATTTCGCAGCATCAGAATGAGTACTACTACACAGCCAGTTCTTTCTTGAGCAGTTCCTTCTGTGCACCTGGGTGCAGTTGCACCTAGAAGCTTCCAAGTAGTCATTCCCTCAACGAGCTGAAAACTCTGCGAGTCCACAAAGTGCAGTCTATGAGAACCCAAGAATTGGCAACCGCATTATTAAGCTGAAATCCTGATTATCAGAAGCTGAAACCATCTAAGGAAGATTTGCCACAGGAAAATAAATGGGTTTTTGCATACTAGATCCAGCTAGCAGCAGAAAGAGGTCAACAACCTTCTAGACTCTCACAGCCTCTTCCCTCCGAGACAGCACCTAGTGCTACACCAATAACGTGCAGAGCTCTGCCATCTATCTGATCATTCTTTCACACAACACCTGCGTGCTTCATCATCAATGATTTGAGCTCACTTTCAAAAATTAACAAAACTCCTGTATATTATCAGTCCACGAAGTTGTATACAAGTACAAGCATACAGTATACAAGTTTTGCAACCCATTTGTTGGGTCTCTCACGATTCCAACATCTTGATCTGACAAGTAAGTAACCCACCATTTCAACGGCGACAAACAAACAAACTCCCTCTTTGAAAGAGTATGACAAAAATGTCAACTGCACCCACTACAGAATACAACTTTTGCAATCCCCTTTCTTTATTACACCTCTCACGATTCAAGCTTTCACATGAAAAAAGTTCCCACCAAATAAAAAACCAACTACTATGAGAAATAAATGATAACAATAATAAGAAAAAAACTCTGCAAATCATCACCCGCCGTGTTGAGTCAGCAACAAAATATATTTAGATATGATCTGGGAGGAGACTAGTGTGAACTCAGTTATCATCACAAGTGTTGAGATATCAACGAGTGTCTGTGTGTATGTATCCCTGGAAGAATCAGGTGATGAGGGGGGGTGGGTGGGGGATTAAAAAATGATGATGGCCTACCATGTACTCTTCCCACAATTAAAGCAAAAGTTCTTATTGGGTGAAGGAAGTTATAACAGCTGCTGATGCTGTTGCTGGTGCATGACTAGTGGACTAAGCGGGGGTACTTACTGTGTTGTATTTTACAAGATTTTTGGTTGTTTATGATCGTCGTCGTTCAGCGGCAATGAAATTATGAACTACTGTTGTTGTTGTTGTTGTTGTTGTCACTTATTAGGCTTCTTCTTTAATGGTGTGATCCCGGACTTGGGTAGACTTGTTGAATCAGTTAACGCGTGGATGGTCCGCTCATAAATGCCACACGAGACTCGAGCTTCAGAGCTGGCACTAGTTTGTTTGTTTCTTGCACCTACAGTGAACACAAGTTGCCGTCGTCGTCGTCGTCCTCATCGTCACCATCATCATGAGGACACTGAGGAGAGACGGCGTACCAGACCAGAGCGTTCCGGGTACAAGAAATGGGCAAAACACCCGCCGGGTATCAACCTTGGCAATCTTGTGCCCATTTATGATACCTGGAACACTCGGGTCTGGTACCCCTCCTCCTCTTCAGTCCCGACGGTTATCAATCTGGTCCATCTCTGCATGCATCATCGGGACTGAAGGGGAGGAGGGGTGCCAGACCCGAGTGTTCCGGGTATCAGAAATGGGCACCAAACACCTCCGGTTATCAACCTGGTCCATCTCTGCATGCATCCTCGGGACTGAAGAAGGGGAGAAGGGGTGCCAGACCCGAGTGTTCCGGGTATCAGAAATGGGCACCAAACACCGCCGGGTGTCGAAGTGGACAATCTTGACATATCATCATCATCAGGACTGAAGGGGGAGAGACGGGTACCAGACCCGAGGGTTCCGGGTATCAGAAATGGGCACCAAACCCCCTCCGGGTATCAACCTGGACAATCTTGATTGTGAAAACACATCAAATATCCGTTTTTTATATATATAACCGGCCATACTGACCCAGCACTCACCAGTGCACCATCCACTGGATGCATGTTATTACTCAGCTGTGGATGAATGAACCTCAACTGAGTTAATATTTGGTTTCCACTTCGGTAACCAATTTTGTTGTTAAAAAAAATAGGTCTCATCTATAGGTAGATAGGTAGGAAAATAGGTCTCATCTGTAGGTAGATAGGTAGGAAAATAGGTTAACTACCTATTAGGTAAAATAGATGGTTTATACTAGTAGGTTGTTAGTAATAAATAAGTAGTTAAAAAATTAAAAATTAAAAAAAAAAGCAACCAAGCGAACCACCACGGTTAAATAATAACTAGGGAACTGGAACCCAACAGAAAAACCTTGTTTCCTGATCACTTATCATCCATTATCCATCCTTCATAGTGCACGCGCCATCAAACCCTCCATCCATCATTCTATTTAACCTCGGACTCCCCCCCCCCCCACAATCCCCCCCACCACTTTCAAAGAACCGGAACCGCCGGGTATCTATCAAATGGGAGCATCCACACCATGCCCGGTTGCATGGTACATGTTTTGACCAGACTTGATTGAACATATATATGTGTGTATGTATGTATGTATGTATGTATGTATGTATGCATGTATGTATATGTGTCTATGGTATTATCTAGTGTCTAATTGAGTTTGTTGGGCCTTTGCCGTGCCGGGAGTGACTCTTTGTTCTTTTTGTCATTTAAATTTTTCTTGTGAAAAGTTTTCTAGGTTTTTTTTTTTTTTTGCCGTATTGTGAAAATTTTCTAGTTTGTTTTTTTTGCTCTTAAAAATTTTCTTCTGAAATTTTTTTAGGTTGTTCTTTTTGCCATTTAAATTTTTCTTGTGAAAAGTTTTCTAGGTTTTTTTTTTTGGCCGTATTGTGAAAATTTTCTAGTTTGTTTTTTTGCTCCTAAAAATTTTCTTGTGAAAATTTTTTAGGTTGTTCTTTTTTGCCATTTAAATTCTCCTTGTGAAAAGTTTTCTAGGTTTTTTTTTTTTGGCTGTATTGTGAAAATTTTCTAGTTTGTTTTTTGGCTCTTAAAAAATTTCTTTGTGAAATTTCTTTGTACGTTTTCTTTGCTCTTTAAAATTTTCTCGTGGATCCACGGCAGCCTCTTTTATTTTGGTGCAAATTTTTGCACACTATAAATAAGCAACCGGCATTTTTAAAAAATATTTATTCTTGTTTTGTAGCCAAAATGATTAGCATCCATAGGAAGATGTAGAAACAGTGGCAAATTGTCCCTGAAAAATATTTAGCCAAATCTGGCTTTAAATAAACCAGATATGAAATAAAAAGTTTTTAATCGTCCTTTTATATTGTTGGCTACACACTGAAAACCAATTAATAGAAATCTGACAATTTTTCACTAAATTTTTCCCTCAATTCTGGTGATTAAAAACCTCCAAAATTATTTCAATTTCAATTTTATAATTTTAATTTCTCATTTTTGGCGAAATATCACCAACCATTAAAAAAAATAAAAAAAAGGGTTTGAAGATTCTCTTTTTTATTCGAAAAGCTTAGCCAGATTCCCAAGTTTTCAAATTGCCATATTTAGAGATTAGTTCATTAGCAATGTTTTTCTTTTTTTTTCAATTTTGTGATGTTGCTCAAGTGATGATCACCCATGAGTACATATTTAGCCAAAAAATTTGACTATATTCAAAATATGAAAGTAATTTTATTTTTTTAAGAATCACGACATAAACCACTAAACCTTACATGACATAAACCGCTAAACCCTACATGTAAAAAAAACTTTCAAAGAAATTCTTAGGCATAGTTGGAGGAGGAGTGCTTACAATAGCATAAGAAGATCCCAAGGGGTCATTCAAAAAACAAAATGCTTCCAAGAGTGAGTGGGCATTTCATTTTTTGTACATGAGATTTTACAATGCAATAATGCAAAGTGTAGCTAACTAGAATGAAAATGGCATGAGATCATAGTATCTTCATTTGAAAGCTTTTGCCAAATTAGAATGATTGGTGATGTTTCAAATCCCACAAATAACATGGTTAGCCCAAATGCACAAATGTGTCACCTAATTAACTAATTAACTAACAAACTACTCTTGATATCTCATCCATCCAAAGGAACTAAGTAACTTGGATGTAAATTACACATGTGTATGGCCCCAACTCAACATGGTATTTATACCATACAACCATACGTAACATGTATTTTGATGCATTTAGGAGTTATATAAAAAGTTCCAAAATAGCCATAAATACAACATTTTCAAAGGTTAACATTACGTGTTCATGTTATGATTGGGTGGACACATGATTCATATATTTTTCCATGTAGGACCATATCATTGGAATTAATGACATTATTTTATCTAGAGATATTCCACACAAAAAAAAAGAAGAAGACATAGAGAATCATGGTGATTTGATATCCAAAAAAGAGAGAGAAATTTACATGGCACATTCATCATGATGAGAAAGAATGAAGTGAAATGTAAGGATGGAGAGATCACACTAACTTAATTTGGTGGGAACTCCCTATTCACATCACACATTTATGATCATTAGAAACGGATAGGAAAAAAAAAAAATTTTAAATCTCTTTTCTTTTCTTTTTTAAATGAACTTGGACATGGCCACAAGTTACATATGGATGAAATGTCATTCAATATCCCTAATGAGAAGGCGAAAAATATTTTTTTAATTAAAATTATATATATATAGGGAAAATAGGGTCTTAGTGCCATTCAAGATCCATAAATTAGAATGAAAAAAGTAATGGAAATGGAAAAAAACACAGACGTAGTGACCACCAGGATTACATTGAAGGAACCATTGTAAGGATTTTTCAAGACCATGTATAAAAAGAAATTACAACATTTTAAATCAATTCATCAAGCTTTTTTTTAAAAATCAAATATGTTAATTGAGAGGAAAAATAATGTTCCTACCCAAATATATATATATACTAAAAGCCTAAATTTTAAGTAAAATATTTTGAATACTACTTGTAGATATTCTACCATTTTCTATGTTTTCTTACCCAAAATTCTTCCATCAAAACCTCCATAATTTCTGAATGCATCCCCAAAACACACACACACATACACACCTTAAGATTGAAAAGACCTAGTATGCAAACATCAAACATTGAAAATTTAGAAAAAGGAAAAACAATTGGGTGAAAGTGAAGGAAGTAGTCCAAGAAAGTGCATATGTTTGTCCAATCTCCATTATCAATCTCTCTCTATATATATTTGCACGAACCAAGAACAATTTCAATCTCAATAATGCAATGGTGAACAAGAATATTCTAAAAATTATTGAACAAAGGGTCTTTGATAGTCAAAGCCAATGGTAGATGCCTTGACAATGGTCACAAATGAGTGTAAAAAAATCCATAATTTGAATATCAAACCTTGCCAACTTCCTCCAAAGGATTAAGGAACAAACCATTGTGCTTCGGATTTCGAAAGGGGCCTTCTTAGGCTCATTGTCAATGAATGAACACAAAGGGAAATCATTTTTTGGTGTTTTTTTTTTTAATTTGGGAAAACCATGTGAAAGAAAGGGACCCTTTTTTCATATGCTATGAAATAATAAAAATTCTAAAGTAATATTATACTAAATTTGATAATATTTTAATTATATATTAAATATATATTTTCATAATCCAATTATGTACACCATATTTACATTTAAGATGAACAACTTCCTACCTATTCCAAAAGAGTGTCACAAAGGTGGTGGGGGAACCTCTACTTGTGAAGATCCACCTTAAAAACCTACTCAAGGCATAGGATGTCAATACTTCAAACCCAATAAATAAAAATAGTCCAACCACATGAACATTCCATCAACTAAATTAATGTATCTTTCTTCCAAAGGAAACAAACCAAGAGAAGAAAATTAAACATAAATGTTTTTTACTTCTGAAACTTGATTCTATTTTTTTAAGAGTAATTGGTAGTTGTTGTTACATGGTTCAAATAACCTCCTGTACTTAGGATCAACCAAACTAGCATTTTGAATTCTAATTCCAAATGGATTAAACTTTACAAAATTGAAAACACTCAATATGGATGAAAGAAGGTTTTTTTAGATAAAACAAAATATTTTGTAGCGAGTAATTATCTTCAAAATTAGATAACCAATTCAAGGAAAACCACATTAAAAGAAAGGTTATGCATATTTTAATAAGGGGTATCATCTACCAATAGTGTGTTACCAATGTGGGTACCTAGATTTTTTTTAAAAAAACATTTGAATTCTTTTTGTGAAAAGTAGGTTTTTTCAAGTTATTTTTCAAAAAAACAATCATTCTTTCTACAAAATTATGCGCCAATCACATTTTTTGGATGAAAAGTAATTTGCACTTGTAAATCTATTTCTTTCAAGCAGTTTTCAATGTTATAATGCTTCACAAAACATCAAATATATACCCAAAAAATTATTTACACCCTATGAAGAATTCCTCAATGAATAAGTTGGAGTCTTTGATTATGTGATACATACCCAACTTTTTGTTGAAATTCCATTTTCACAAGAACACCATTCATGCCAAAATTACATTAAGGCTCACCTTGGAAACTTGTGAATACATAGATGAAAAATCTCCCTTACTATATAATTTGAAATTCGAACATTGAAAGTTGTGGTATTTTTTATTAATTCCAAACATTTGTTTCTTCCATGGTAGAGGTTTAACAAGGTAGGTTGGAGACATTTGATTAGCCAGATAGGATTAAGACATTTGGTCAATTTGATTTTCAAATTATTTTCAATGCGAAAAGATTTAGGATGTAGTTTTGGAATTTGATGAAAATTGAAAGATTGGTTTTGTTACACACAAAGTTAGATTTAGAAAGTTGTTGGAGATGGAATATAAACCCAATATAAAATCTAAAGTTTTATTGGATTGTGAACCACAAAATTTTCATGCTTTTCATTTCTAATTTCTACACTTTACATTACAGATCTTTGTTGTCTTTAATTCTAAGTAAAGGTAACAATAGAAAATTGATGAAAAAATAGTGAATATACTTTGGAACTATTGTGTTTTTTAAATGAACAACTAAACTTTGACCACAGATTTTGCTTATCCAAGATAATTTAAAATTTGGGAATAATGGAACAATAATTGTAATAAGAAAAATGTGTTAATACAATTTACAAATGATTTTGAATGAGTTGAAACAATAGATTGTAGATGTTCAAAATATTATTCAAAGTACAATTTGTATTGTTTTTAAGTAGGCAAAAATCAATTTTAATGTTGAATTTGGGCCTTCCACTTTCACATAATCTCCTACATAGATGTCAATGCAAATTATAATTCATGAAAGGAAGAAATTAATTCAATTTTAAAAGAATGTATTTAGTACAAACATTATGTTTTAAGTGCATAATGCATTCAATTAAACCCATCTCCATGTTATAAAATGTAAAATTGATACATAGAAGAAGGACAAAACCATCAACATCTTTGATTAAAAACTTTAGAACATGTCATATATTAAGGAAAAAGACATGAATGTGAAATGATGATGCTGAAGAAAACAAAATTAAATGAGGAATTTATGAAAGGGGTGTCTCATTATTTGTTCTATAATACCTTTGGTAAGTATTAACTTCTAGTTTTATTTTTTACAAACAAGGTATAAAAAATGATCAATCAACTACTGATTTTCAGATTTATTAAGAACATTTTTTTATAATTTAGACGAATAATTTTTTTGCTTATAACTACTAACTCAATCTTGTATGCCAACTCAAATTCCTTCTTAGCTTTTTATATCAAATGCTACCTCCTCTACCAACACATTTGATGTTTCCAAAATTTCACAAAACTTACAATGAAAAATGATACAAAACCAAAACAAGGAAGAGGGGAATTATTACCCCATTTCCTTCCAAATCTCTATTTGGAACAACAAGAATTCAAATTAACTATAATATGTTTTTTGTATGTACCAATTATAAATCTATTTACTTGTCCCATCCCATCTTGCTTACATGTCCAATCCTTATGTTGCCTACTTGTTCCTTTAACAATCCCCACCCTCCCCCCCTCCCCTTTTACTTTGGATTTTATGTTCAAACATTATTAAAAAAACAAGTATTTTTTGTTGGTTTTTGTGATTAAATTTTAGTTGCAAACGACATTTGCGACTAAAATATCATTAGTTGCCTTAAATAAGTTGCACGTAATATTATCACAAATGACAAAGAATATTGGATGAAAAAAAATCAACAATACAAGTTCATCCTTTGCTTCCATTGTATTTGTATTATCACATGCAATTAAAATGCAATTATTTTGCTCACAATTGAAGATAAATGATGTGTTATCGCAGATCCTGATATTTAATTATTTAAAAATATAAATATTAATTCTATTTTGAAATAATCTAAGACATTCAATTCAAATGTTTGAATCATTTTATATTATGATGTGGCCCAATGTAAATATATAACTACAATGTAATATATTTAGTTTTTTAATTCATAAATAATTTAACTACATGGTTCACAAGATAATTAGATAACCATTTAATTAATACTCATTAAATTTACATATATTTCAACTATAAACTATACACTTCATACATTAAATATTCATTATCAATTATTTTAATAACTAGTAATTTATTAACATTTAACAAAGTAGCTATATAATTACTCAGAAGTTGTCAATACATAACTCATAGTTAAACAAATAATTAAAATATATAAAAGTATTTTATTACTTTTAAAAATTTGGTTGACCTATAGATAACATAATTGATGTAAGAGTAATATAATTTACTATAATATTTTTTCAAATATATTTTTTCAAATTATAAATAGTGAACTAATTGTGGCTATTAGAAACTAAATTCTTAAATGATTTTTTTCAAAATAAATATTCAAAGAATTCTATTAATTACTATATAATTCCATTTATTGTTGTGAAAAAAATTATAGTTGCATTTTTTTTTCTTTTGGTAATTATCAACTATAAATGTAATAATTTGTTAAACATACCATTAATTTTGATAATTACTATAAAATAATTATAAAATAATTTATTATATATGATTAATTGCAGAATTTTCTTAAATATAAAATAAAATATTGCATAATAATTCCTGAAATAAAAATCATTAAAATAATTATTTTAACTACAACATATATTTTCAAAATTTTAATTCAGATTTAAAGTTATAAATTACAAATTGTGAATGATTATGTTCGATTAAAAAATAATCATGCACATACTAATTAATTCTTATCTGAAGTAATTACAATGATTTTAAAGTAATGTAACGTTAATTATAGTGACTAATTTCTCTTACTATAAGAATATAAATTATATAATATAAAAACATACATTTTAACAATAAATATTTAGTTTGACTTATAATTAATAAAACTAATCATTTATAATTGTCTATAAAAGTGATTTATCATGGATAACACTAGTAGAAAAATCCTTGAAACTCAATCAATAATTTTTAAAATTAAAATATAAATTTTAGATTCCAAAGAAGTAATTCAGAATTCAAATCCCAATTTTTAGATCAAATAGTTTTTTGGATGCTAAATATTATTGGATAGGTTACTTTTTATTGACATTGGAAACATGTTATTCTATAGCAAGGAAATGTAGCTCAATTTAATGAATCCTCGACCTATTTAATGGGATGGCTATTTTTTTGGATTTAAATAAAACATTTCAGAATTGAAATATTAATTTTGAGTATCCAAAATAATAATTTGGAATTCAAATTTCAACTTTCAAAACAAATAATTTCTTAAAAATTAAATTCAAAAATTCAAAATCAACATATCAATTTTTCATAGTAAAATGTAAATATTCAAAATCTAAATGTCAATTTTGAGATTCAAATGTCCATTTAAATTGAAATAATAAATTTTTAATTCGAAAATAATAATTTTTAATTCAAACATCAATTTTTGCATCAAATATTTTTTTTGAATTTAAAAAAAAACCAGAATTGAAATGTCAATGAGATTCATATAACAATATTCAAAATTGAAATGCCCATTTTTAGACTTGAGTAATTAATTCAGACTCGAAATATTAATTTTAATAATCCAAAATAATAATTTGGAATTGAAATTTCAAGGTTCAAATCAAATGATTGTTTCAAATTTAAATGAATTTTTTTCACAGTTGAAATATAAAGTTCTAGATTCAAATTCAAATAATGTTTTGAAACAATCAAAGTAGTATTTTTCATAATGGAAATATCAATTTTGAAATTAGAATAATTTTTATTTAAATTAATGTTTTTAAAAAAGAATTCTAATAGCTACTTTTAGAATTAATATAAAAAAAAATTCAAATTCCAATAATGTTTTCAAAATAACAAATTTTAAAATGAATTCCAATATCAATTTTATGATTTGATTAACAAATTTCAAAGTTCAAATATTAATTTTGAAATTCATTATATGAATAATATACATACATATGCACATTTAATGTACACACACACAAAATTTTAATACATGTATAAAAATACACCTTTATGTCACCATATAATATTTTAAGTTGTGATTAATTTTGTGACAAATGTAAGTAATGGGACATATCAATGTATTGATGGATGGAAATAGACCTAAAATCCATCCAACCAATAGGATGAAGTTTCCAATAATTGCATCATAGTTGTGAGAATGATCAAAATAATTGAAATTTGGTGATTTAATTGCAAATATTCCCAAATCTAGTTGTAAACAATTACAAATCACATGTAATCACAAATGGAATGGTTAGATTTTGGTTAATTTTTACTAGTGATTGTTGCAAAATTCAAGATTTTTGATACATGTGATGTGGAATTGATTATTTACACAAACTTGGAACATGCATAACATGCATTGACAAAAATTGCAATAGGACCTCATGCACACCTGAAAAAGGAGCAATTGAACATGTCCAAGATGATTCGTCCTTACAACATCAAGTTTGCAACATTGTTGTAGATTATTTACCAATGTGAATGGGAAAGTTATTTCAACAACCAAAATACCATGACATTTATGATTGTAAATGCTAGTGAATTGACAAGTTGGGTTGATATCATGTTCAACCACATGAAAAAAAAGTTATAGCATTGCATTACAACTTAAACAACCATGTTGAAGGGAACATGTAAAGTGGTAAAAAATAAAAACATGTGAAATTATGCTCCATTAATTGAAGTTTTTATGCAAGATTGGTTTATAAAGGAAGCGGAAATAAAACAAATGCCCTTATCAACATCCAAGGGTGCAAACGAATGAATAACAAAACATATTTTAAAAACCTCCAAAATACATGAAAATCACATTATGTGTCAAAAATCAACCACCATGATAGGCAACATCAATTGAGATGAAATGAATTTACATTCAACCTTCATCTATGGTATAATTAGATGAAGAGGAAGATGAAGGTTCACCTTCTTGATGACAAAAAGTAATGTGAACAAATAATAATTGATTAAAAAAACAACCAATAATGGAGTCAAACTCTCATTTCATAAGTGGTTCGAAATCAACATTCATAAGAGTTCAAGTGCTAGTCTCCAACTCTTCATGGTGTGGATTAAACTTTTGATTATTTCCAATGAAAAGAACCTCTTGTACACCAATAGGAAGTGCTAAAACAACTTGCATTGGTTAAGGTATAGACCACACCCAAATTGAAACCCATTCATCAAATATACCAAGATGAACGACAAATTAAGTGCATTTAAAAGTTGAAAATAGACCAAGTTTTACTATAGGTGTTTCCACTACATCATATAGATTTGCATACCAATCATTTGGTGTGTTTGTTGATATAAATTCACAAGGTTTTACACCTAGATTCCATAGCTTGATAAATGTACCAATGGTAGGAGTAGACGATATACACAAACACGTAATAGGAATGTTATAATAGGTAATAAAATATTGTAAAATATGTAGGTTGTATTGTTGGAAATGTTAGGACTAAAATTTGTTAACCAAGAAGTGGAACAAGAAAGGACACACATACAAAATTATTGAACGTGCAAAAGTAGTAATTCAAAAATTGAAGTAATAGGTCTTATAATGAAATAGATTAGTGATTGGTCTACATTAGGAGCTATTGTTACTCAAACATAGGCAAACCAACATTGATGAACACATGCAAGAAATTAAACGAGGGATCAAGGTCTCTGCTTGGAAGTATGCACATGTGCATGCAATCTGGGAGAAGCGCTGGGAGATGCTGCACAGCGACATGCATGCCGCTAGGTATGTTCTTGACCGAAGTATCAGTCTCCAGGTAACGGGCAGCATAGCAACGTAGAAGTGATGCGAGGGTTTCACAACATTGTTGAGAAGCTTCTGCCTGACATTGAGGATCAGTGTCAAGGCAATCGAACAGCTAGCTAAGTATAGGAACTCGGAGGGAGAGTTTGGCCGCCCATTTATCAAGGCAAGTGCTAAGAAGTTGCCAGGCTGGAAGTGGTGGCATGGGTGGAATTTGGCTTAGAGTGCCCCGAGCTGTACATCGTGGCGTAGAAGGTGCTGAGCCAGATCTCATGCGCGTCTGTGTGTGAAAGAAACTGGAGCACCTACAACTTTATCCACAACAAAAAGCACAATCGTCTGCGACCAGACAGGGCAAATGATCTGGTGGAAGTGTTCTCTAACCTGCGTCTAATCAGCAAGGTGAACAACATCGAGTATGAGGAGCAGATGGTGGCATGGGACAGTGGAGAGGAGGAATTGGAGGAAGAGTGAAGCACGGGTGAGCTTGGCAAAATATTGGATTGTGTCCTTTTTTTTGTGAATTTGGTGTGCTGGAGCTCAAGAAAGTTTAAAAGCTATTAGATTTTGCAGTCAGGTCAAAACTTTTTCTAGTTTGTGCAGTCCAATCAAATCTGGTATGCAGCTCAATTAGTTCTGATGCAGGGCTTGACTACATGCATTTGTTTCTTGAATCTTTTTGGGTGGTATGATGCTAAATATGCTTGGTGGTAAAGTGAGGACAGGCCGATTTGTCCATCGAAGATAGAAGTCTGATAATGTTTTAAAGTTGATCAACAATATAAAAGCTTGAGGATGATTCGTTCAGCATTCGCTAGAGAGTGACTTCATTGGTATTTGCTGTCTTGCCGAATCTGCTCGATGGTAAAGTTAGGACAGGCTGATTTGTCCATCCAGGATATAAACCTCATAATGTAAGCCTAACATGCCCGCGAATGTTTACCGAATGTTCACCGGTTCATTTATAAAATTCGTTAAAATTCTTGCTTCTTTGGGCTTCCATAACATTCCCGCACTAGGAATTTCATAACTATGGTTTGTTGCCTACTACAACAAAATATGGTATCATCAAACATTTATTTGTCATCGAACAATTTTCAATATTTTCTTTGTTCCTTAGCCAAATGGAGCCATTTTTGTGTCATTGGACATGCAAATTGGAAGGTTCAAATGTTTTTTGAGCATCAAAAACAGAGAAACAACACTAAAAACAAATGAAAAAGATCAATGATAGTTTGCTTCAAAAAATTGAAAAAATAGTTCAGCTTTCGCTAGTTGTAGTCTTATATCTTTTTCATTTTTTATTCATTTTGATTGCATTACAAGAAATCATGGTTTTCCAAAAGGTTCAACTTGACCAAAATGTTCATATTAACTAAAAAAATGTTCACTTTGACTAAAGGCATGGGGCTTGAAAGACACATGGTTCTTTTAATTAGTTCATTTGAGTAAAGTGATCATATTGACCAAATGTTAAATTGTAAATTTAATCAAGAAGGACAAATTTTTAAAATGGTACATCAAGATGTCCATGGCCTAAACAAATTGGCCATAATGAATGGTAATGATTAGTCAAATTAGTTAGATTAATTTGGTTAGTTAGCCTACTTGATATGCCTACTAAACTACCTACTTACCTATAATCTACTTACTTAGACCTTATTTATGTCTTACCTACCTACTATTATCTACCTACTATCTACCAAATTTACTTATTTATTTACCTACTTACCTACTTACTTATTTATCTACCTATCTATTTATTTATCGACCTATGTATTTGTATATATGTACTTACTATTTACCTACCTATCTACCTAGTTAGGTATTTACTTATCTATTTATGAAAAAAATTCAAGTTCAAATGTTGTTATACACATTAACAAGACAATTCATGCAAGTTCAAGGAAACATGTTAAATTAATTGGTATCATATTGTTTTACAAAATGGTGGGGTGGTTTGATGGCCAAGACATTAGTGTGGAGCTAAGGGGACCAAGGTTCAATCCCATTTACCAACATATATTATGTAGAATATGTATATTTGTGTATATAACTTGTACATGTGTGTAAATGTATAGTACTTAGGTAGGTTGTGGATAGGTAGGTAAAAAACCATGGTGGGTAAGTAGGTGATGGGTGGGTGGGTAGGTAGGTATTTATTATTTACATGTTTATATTTTAAAATTGAACTATTTTTTCAATTTTTTTTTTTTTGTTGCCAAATTTTTTTGTTTGATTTGATTACTAAAAAAAACCATATTATGGTCAATCAAAACAACCACTAGTCAAGTTGAACGTGTTCAAATCAACTCGTCCAATATGATTAAGTGGTGAAATTGACCAAATGTCAAAATGATTGGTTTTTGGTTTAGTTTTTCAATTAAATAAACCATGATTTCTTGTAACAATGATTTAAAACTTAATGGGCGCACCAACTAAGGTTTTACAAAAGTTCTTTATATTCGAAATGCAGATATGCAATGATCCAAGATTTTGAGTTCAAAATTCTTATTTGTTTTAATTCATCCATGATGGAACATTGAAACCCCTTACCCCAAACACCTTATATCTTCTCCATTCATTTATCAAATTGAACAATTTTCGCAACATTATAAATGATAGGTGGAGGATTACAAATGGTTTTTCAACTTCAGAAGTAGAAAAACAATGTGTGAGGATTCAACCTCCTTTGAGTTCTAAAGTATTCATTCATTCGCCTAGTTCACTCTCAAAAATTTGCCCAAACTTTTTTTTAATTATAACTTACATCAGGGTTACATCAAGGTTAGACGCATTTGTAAGGTTATGAATAGGATGACACATAAGTGTAGAAGACCTTCAATGGAACTTCAAATTTATAATGTTTGAATGTGAAACTTATGCACACAAAATGGATGAAAAAAATACCAAACCTTGAGGCTGAAAACACATTTCTTTTTAGTAGTAAAAGCTTAGACTTCAAATCTTATAATTTGATTGAAATATCAACAAGGAAATTTATCATTAACAAAAACAACATTTTCAATAAGTGAAAAAACTTCAATCAACAAAATTCAATTAGCTCTCTAAAGTGAATTAACAATACAAAATATAAAGGTGTTAATCAACTCGTTGATGTTGAGGAATTTGGACATCATGAAGAACTTCCATTTGAAAATATGTTACACAACATGACTTCATGTGACACATCAATTTGTCCATATGTGTCTTTTCAATTTGGATGCAAATATTCCTTGCCATAAGAAATTGTACAATACATGTTGATAAAACAATTACCATAACAATCAACTAAGATTTTTAAAAATAAACCATAATATATAGCATGCAATTATATAAATATACTGTGAATGAAACTTATACATCATAGTAGCATGACAAAAAATTAAAATTTACTTGTTAATTTGTGAAAACCCGATGACCAAAAACTATGAGATAAAATTCATTTGTTAATGTGGGCCAAATAAATCAGTAAAATCAATAGAATGGGGGGAAGAAAAAGAGGGAAAAAAAAACCAAAGTTTAATGTGTTACCAAAAAGTTATTAGAGGTGACCAAATGTAGAAATCTGAAGATACCATTTTAATGTGTAACCAAAAAACAATACATGTCACCAAAAAAATTCTAAAATATGATTCAATGTGTGTCTAAAAAATAAATACAATTTTACCAAATTTACAAAGAATGGTTCACCCAATTCAAATGCTCAAAATCTATTTTCTGGTTGTATTCTCAAATTCTTCTCAATACTCAAGTTGCTTCTAAGCACTTACTCTCTAAACTTCATTCCTATCGGGGAAACATGACTATACCAAAGAGGGCTTTTGGTTAGAAAGTTGTTCATTTGTGACAAACAGACCATGGAAGCCATAAGGAACTCGATGTGGCAACTTGAGAGATGTAACTATTTCAAGAGTCGGTGACCGTGCATCTAAAACAAGGAGTTTTGATACATTGGCAGTTTCGTTGTGGTAATATGTGAGGAGGTAGCCATCATCCTCCAAATTAGACGGATCCGTACTACGGGGTACAAAATAGGGTTCACTACAAAAACAATTTGCTGGGAATTTGTGCAAACCAACAACAGCTTGTTGTGTTACATCATTATTTTGTGAAGCTTCCAAGTCGAATTTGGCTATTCCTCCATATTTCGGGAATGGTCCTGACAATACTCCATACACATATCTTGTCTTTTTACACTTATACATCTGGTTGAATTGTCCACCATGAAAGTTTGCATTACTTGCAACCTCTTGTTTATATGCTGTTCCTGTCTTGAGGTTGAGATGAAACCTTGCTAACCGCAATTCCAGTTTCTCCTGTTGGTGAAAAGTGAATTGGATTGGTGATATTGTAGATCCAACTACAACAATCTCATCACCCTCCTCCCAAGCGTTCACATAGTGGATACATGTGCTATCCGGAAGATCAAACCACTTGATTCGTTCTTCTGTTGTGGCATTCCTTGGCAACACTCCAAACCTAGGGATCTTTTTATCATCAATGCAAACTGGTGATTTTCCATTGAACATCTCCTGCAAGAAAAATGTGGATTTAAAGTTAAAGACACCATAATATACTATGTCAAAAGTCTTAGATTCCCATTCACATCGACGGACTCTATTTATCTTTACCTCATCTTGGCCTCGCATAAAAACATAACAAATGCATTTCCCTGAGAATGATTGGACTTATGTGAAGGTCATAATTATCTTTAACTTCAATGGAAAATAAGAAGTCTTGAATCATTTGAAACGTCATATTTTGGCAACTCAAATGTATGCTTGCATTCCAACTCAGAAAAAAATCGAGTTCATTTGGTGAGGCCATAAATACCTGTATGCGGAGCACAATTTGAGTATCTGGAATCACTATATATTTGCTAGTGATTGCAAAGTCATGTATGAGACTTGCTTCCGGAAGAGTGATGTTCACATTTGCACGCTTTTCCCCGTCAGCTGAAACTTTGAAGAGTGTTAGGTACGGAGCTTGGACAAAGTTGACAGTGTAACTGAACATCTCCCCTGTTTTGGGATCAATCTTTGGATGCGCCGTCATGTTGATAGCTTTGAGTGCTCCATTGAAATTATATCTACAACCAAAAGGTATGGGAGTCATTGATCTCTCTGTGAACCATGCCCATGTCAGTTGCAAGCACAAGATTGCATGCAATTGTCCTCAACCTCTAAATGCCACAAGTTAAAATATGTACACGCTATAGAACAGGTGTGAATAAGGTCACCTTATCTACTCCACTTGATATCCCAGGCTGCCTTCAAGGAATAAGGTAATTTAATGCCCTTACTCTGTGTTCTATTGTAGTTTTTGAGAATTATTTATACATTTGTGCCAAGAAGATGCGAGACTTGGAATTATATTTTCCAATGTAATTGAGTTACCCGCACCTATATTTAATCAATGAATGAAATGCCTTCAGATAATCTATAGTACATCATTCACAGTCATCAGTATGGGGGAACTTTTTGGTGATTGTTTCCATAAAGGGAACATCTAGGTCAAATCCTTCACTTTGAATGGCAGGTTGCTAGAAGCCCATTCTCCTCCAAGAGCAAGGCAACCCTGCCTTCAAAATATTTGGCCCCAATTTTTTTTTAATTGCAATTTTTTGCCATTATTGGACCTAGATACAAAGGATTTTCAATGAAAAAAATGGGTGAAATTCACCAGATATGTATAATAAGTTCCAGGAGGTAGCCAAATAATAGAAGGATGATTATTTTTTCTTTTTAAAATCATACTTAATTTATAGCCAAATTTGGCTAAATCCTCTTATGGGTGATCAACACTTTGGCTACATCACAAAATTGGTAAAAGAAAACACTCTACCCAATAGTCTAACAACTTAGAAATTTACAGTTAGATTATTGTAGTAGCGTAAAAAAACCAATCCGACTCTTGTTCAACCAGGGGGAAAGTGAAAAAGCAGATCTGAAAGTCAGGTAGGGAATTCCAAGCTCTCTCCTTGAATGCTATTTGTATAAGTTTTCTAATGCGGAAAGGGAATGAAGCAGAGTTCGTTTGTAAACAAACTCTGAACCAGTGTATTATTAGTGGTGGAATGTTGCCAGACTTCACTCATGTAATGGATTTGGCAACCATATGGATTCAATTTTGATGGTGTTTTTGAGGCAAAATCATCAAATGGTTTGGAGAGCTGGCCTCCTCGTTCAGTCAAACTCGTTGTGTCGCCCAGAGAGTCCAGACAGGAGTGCCAATTTAAACACAATCATAGAAACTTCCAAACTTCCATTGGACACTATTGTGAGGTTAATGACGATAGTCTTTGAGAATAGAGCAAGTTTGGAGCTGAACCGGAGATTTGCAAAGTGCTCTGGTGGGTGCTAAACCAGCTTATTAACATGCAAGTCTGGGATCCCAACAGCTAAGGGAAAGGTCCCATGAGGCTTAAGGACCAGAGGGCAAGAGACCAAACAAAAGCCTTTAAGGACTCGAGAGTGCAAGAGAGCAAACAAGAGACTTACGTACTCAGGAGAGCAAGACACCAAACAAGAGCCTTAAGGAAGTCTAGAGAGTCCAACAGACCCAACGCGAGACTTAAGGACTCCAGAGTGCAAGAGAGCAAACAAGCTCGACTGTGCACCAGCGAAGTCTCGGGACAAACGAGATCACGGGGTTTTGTTGGGAAGAACTCAGAAACTACCTTCCAATGGTGCGGAGGTCTCCATCGTCTGTGATATGAACGGCATAAGGTTGATCATCCTCCGACATTGCCAGCAATTTGCCATTGAAGAACTCCAAGCCTGCATTGGCGGTCCCGATACCACCAAAAGGGTCGAGCAGACCTAACATAGCTCGAAGAGCAAACAGTGCTAAGCGTGCCAACCCAACGAACCCGTGTATCTCCCCCATCATCTTCGGAAACAAAGACTTGCCTGCCTTCTCCTCTTGTATGAACCTAGTTCAGCTCAAGTTCACACCAAGTACAACACATGATTGCAATAAGTCCTTCCGAGCTTCATCATTTCTGGAGCTTCATGTAACTAGAACAATCGGGTAGAATACAACCTGTTTCTATGGGATCCTAATCGTCTCTTTCCACTAGGCTGCTTACGGCACACTGTGTATCTGTGACCACAGCAGCCTAATGGAAAGCCATTGACATAGGGTCTTGTTTCTTACTGGACGGACAGTCACTTTCCAACTCTGATGAAAATAAGTAATCAGTCATGTTAGGAACTCTGGAAATGCATGTTCTAATGGAAAGCCCTTGATATAGCGATTTGGTGGAGGGTTAGTCGTTTTCCACTGGAGACTTGCAAATTGTGATGAAAATATGTAATTAATCATGTTAGGAACTCTTGAAACACGTGTTCTGATCGGAAGCCACTAACATAGGGTCTTGTTTCTTGCTGCGTGGACAGTGGCTTTACATTGGAGAGCTGCAACTGTGATGAAAATACGTAATTAATCATGTTAGATACTCTGGAAACAAGTTCTCTTGAAAGAATACACAGATGTCATCGGATGGTGAATCACTGTTTCACTCCAGGTCTCAGCGCTCCTGAAATTGACTGGTAGAGCTGTGAGATGGCTTTGAGCACACCCAATGGATCACAGCAGCCTAACGGTAAGATGTCCTTCGTGCGTACCTGTTGGTGCGAATGTAGCGGCAGCAATAAGTGGCTTTGCCGTCGCGGAACTTGACATTGTGCAGCATACCGTCGCCATCGAAGTAATGGTAACCAAAGCCCGGCTCATGGTGAGGATTGCCACCATTTCTCAAATACACCCCGCCATTCAAGCAGCTGGGGATAGTCCCGGACTCAATCTCCACGTTCTCGTCCGGAGGGCATTCACGATCAACAGGTGCGAAATTTCCAACCGTGAACATCTCTGGGGAAGATGGGTTTATCAGAGGTGATACCGTTGTTGATCGGCCTGCTTCCTTCCAAGTCGCTAGTAATGTCTCGGCCGTGTTCGAAACTGCTTTGATTAAATTACCGCCAGCTACTGATGATGCTGATCTCCGAGGTGCCACTTCCGCGATCTGAGCTCGAACTTCTCTTTTTGTTGTTGCAGCAGCCTCTCTGCGCGCCGAGTTCGAGTCATCAAAAGATGTCAACTGCAACTCCCTAACTACACGACTGTTGCGAGTAATTCCAACTTGAATCTGCTTCAATTGCGCATTCATGAAAACTGCGCGAGATGGGTTATAAGTACTCCTGCTCCGTTTCCAGATGAATGCAGGTGTAGGCAGCGAGCTGGACGGTGATCTCCGATTACAAATTGCAGTATATGATATGGTTCTCTCCCGGGCTGCACCAGCTGCATAATACTGACTCGGCATGGCAATTGCAGGACTGGTACTCGACAACATAGTACTCACGTGCAACGCCATGATGCTCAATATCTTTACTACTACTGCTAATGACGTCTCCTGAAGTAGCTACTAGCTAGCTCTCTCGCCCCAGTCCCTCAACCTCAGCTGAATTATTTTTGCAACAGCTAGCTTCACTACATGAGCTTTCACACTCAAATTATCTCAGGCTCTAAATTATGAAAATTCTGTACCCCTCCAACCACTTTAAATACGAAGTGATCAACAAGGAAAAACTACCAAAATTCCACAAAGGACAGATTAAGTATATTGGGAAAGCAAAGAGCCTGCATAGGCCTGTCATTTACATGATTCTGTAGATTTACGGCTGCAGATCGTATCCTTCCCCCCCCATCCTTCTTGACTTTTTGTGTGTGGTTCATGATTCGATTTGCACGTAGGTGCACTTTTTCCCACTAGAAGCTCCAAGTTTTCAGGAGGCTGCAGGGGTCACTTACATGGAATGGGGTCGGTGACCTTGTACATTTCAATGAAAATGAGGAAAAAATTACCTGCGTTCAAGCTAAGGGATTTTGTTTGATGGTTTTACTTTTGGAAGTAAATTTTATAAAACGTTTAAGAAATAAACCAGGCTCACCAAAAAAAATCTTTAGAATAATAAATTTTGAAAAAATCGAATTTCTATTAAATATATTTCTATTATTGATTAGTTACCATATTTTATCTTATTTATAAATAAAATAAGTAAGTACCAGGGGTGGCCATGCCATTTACATTAAAAAGCATCTCAAGGCAGAAGAAGAATTACCGAACACTCAAATATTTCACCAGACAAGTACATAATCTTCAAAAAATCCTCTAAAAGATACCAAAATCCTTTAAGATGTTATAGCGCTGTAACGAATCTCAACTTTCAACACAAGCCAAAATATAATCTTTCAAAGATCCTCATATGCAAATAGACCTATTACCTAAGGGCCAAAATACATTAAGCTACTATTGTCTATAATGAATCTAAACACAATATTCTTGAGTTTTGGTAGGCAAGGCCAATAAACAACAAGAGATATTGACATATACCTCATCTCTGGTTCAGGAGTACAATAATTCTCAATAAGTACACATCTCAGCCCCGTATGCCACTTGCATACGTGGTCTTTCCACTTGAAGTCCAAGCTGCTGCAATCTGCTGCCTCCCCTTGAAATTGGGACAACTTGGCAACCTTGATCTTTGTCTCTTGGCCGTCCTTGCAGTTTGTTCACTCGATAGAAATTGGGACAACTTGGCAACCTTTATCTTTCCACTTGACGTCCAAGGTGCTGGAATATGCTGCCTCCCCTTGAAATTGGGACAACTTGGCAACCTAAATTGGGACACCTTGGCAGCAACCTAAATTGGGACACCTTAGCAACCTAAATTGGGACACCTTGGCAACCTAAATTGGGACACCTTGGCAGCAACCTAAATTGGGACACCTTGGCAACCTAAATTGGGACACCTTGGCAGCAACCTAAATTGGGACACCTTGGCAACCTAAATTGGGACACCTTGGCAACCTTTATCTTTGTCTCGTGGCCGTCCTTGCAGTTTGTTCACTCTATAGAGGGATAGAGGTTCCTTTTTCCCTTGGCTGATGTTGCACAAGGACTTATATGATTCGCACATTTGTAAGTCCCCTTCTTCTGATTGGTGCCATCATTAATAAAGTTTAGCAAGCTTACGGCAGTAAGGGATTTAAAACCCTTGTTGCGTCAATTTTTTAATTGTAGAATACACTCCATCCATGTGATAGGTCAGTTATCAGGCAAATTACTTTTTTCCCTCAAATTTGGGACAACTACATGGTCCCCCCTCCATTATCTGTGCCCAATGAGTAAGGGAGTCATAAGATTCTCTCATTTTATGCACCCCCTTCTCCCCATTGGAGCCTTCATTATAAAGTTTAGCAAGCTTACTGCACTAATGGACTTTAAGACAATGTTGTGTCAATTTCTTAGGAATATAGTACATTCCATCCATGCTATAGGTTAGTTGTAGTGAAAATTTTATTTTGATTGGCAGAAGACTGTGTACTTCCAGAGACCTGAAAACTTTGTTGCATCAATTTCTTAAGAGTAGAGTGCACGTTGGCCATGTGATAGGTCAGTTATAGTGTTAAAAAAAAAATTGGGTTGGCAGCAGACATTTTATTTATAGCTCAAGCAGGTCTTGCAGTTAAATGCAACACAATGTTCATTTACGTTTGGGCATGCTTGTTACAGATGTTGTTGCCTATAAAATATTTTGGGAAGTCTCAGGTAAGACTTTACATGACATTATTGATGTGCATAGTACAATTATTCTCACATTTGATCCATCATTTGTCACCATCTATCACGGCCTACATTCTCATCTATTGTCTTTATGGAATTTCAACTTTTTTTAACAACTTTCTGGAGCAATCTTTGTTGGATTTTCCACCTTTACCTTTGAAGGGTCATCAAAAAATGGGTTTCATTGGCTGTTCAGACTGATTGGTTATTGAAACCTTTCAGTACTAAGCCCAATTTCAGTGAATCCCAAAATTAGTGCATGCCTTAGGCAGAGCTGAGTGGCACTTCCAACTGGCTTTTATGCTTTAAATTTGCTTTCTCTAGTACTTTAGTAACCTTCTCTAAGCTAAACTTTCAATTGGGTTTTTCCCAATGTTCCAAAATTGTTAGTGGCCTACAAGAAGACAAAAAGAAAAGCTCCAGAGAAGTGGCATGGGAGTTTTGTAGACTGTTTTGAAGCTTTTTGAGATTTTCAGACTTTTATGGGACTTAATAACTGCTTTGGAGTTGAACATGTCGTTTGCAGGGCCCAAACTATGTCTCACTTAATCTGAGTGCAGTAAAAAAAAGGGGGCAAGCATCATAGCTCAGGAATGTATATGGGCCCGTGAAAAAGTGGGCTCGAAAGTTCAATTTGCTGCATGGAATGGAAACCAATGCTGTGGGTCCACTTTAGACAAGGGTCCAGGGTCCAATTTCCTAGGAACCAATTTGTACTGATTAGAAGCAAATCGAATCCTTGAGTTGGACTGTACCTTTGTCCGTATATTCTTGGTTCTTCCAAATCAGGAGCTCTCCTTTTGCACCGCTTTTGTGTCTAAACCAATTGATTTTCCCTCCATAAACAGCTGCCATGTAGGTTTAGCCTCAATTTCCCACTTTTTGGTCTTGGACCCTTGTCTAAAGGCCTTAGGACCAATTTAAAGCTTTTGGCAATAAGATTGCTTGAATTCATTGGTCCCTGGACCTTGGACCCTCGTCTAAAGTCGCCCTTAGAACCAAATACAGATCTTTTAAACTGATTTTTCCTCAAAAGCCCAGAACCGCTGATTCTTTGATTCTCAAAGTTTTAACCACCCAAACTCCTCGTTATTTAAAAAATCAAATAACTACACAACACTGATTGAAACCAGGAAATATTAAATAGGCCAAAAGAAATGAATGCAGTTAGTACAAAAGTGCTCCTGCAATCTTTTCCTCCAGTCTGCCCATTTGCCCCATCCATATTTTCTCAAGTGACAGACAGGCATGTTTTGCACTCGTAACCTCATATAATATGACATGTTTTGCACTTGTAACCTCGCATAACATGCCAAGTACTATGTTACATACCCCTTTATACCCCTCATGTGTTCAACCACGACCCCATAGGTAAATTGTCTTTTATTGAGCTGTGCCTTTAAGCAAGGACTGCACATTCACCTGGTGTAATACCTTGTGGACAGACATAGGTTATCTTTTAAGAAACCTGACCAGGGTTTTTTGTATAAAAATATAAAATGTGCACAAGTGGTAACAGGACATGTCTCTAATATGCCTAACTGGCTTCTTTTGACAGAGGATTATGTGCTTCTTGATCATTTGTTGAGTCAGTTTTTGCCAAACATGGATCTTTCAATATAGTCCAAAGTGGCTATTCGTGTTTTTTAGAAATAAGTTCACGTGGCACCCACAAAAAATTTCAAGTCTCATTGGCACCCCAACAAGAAAACCAGTGGAGAATGTGGCTCCATTATTGAAAAGGAAGGAGAAACAAAGACAAAAAGTGACATTGATGCATGCAAGTTCAAAAATTCAAACTTGCAAACTAATACAAATATTTTGAAGGGGAGTTGAAACCCACTCTAATATCAGACTTTGTCCAATGTAAACTCAAAGTCTCATCCATCACACCCAAATGTCAATGAATCTCATACGGAACCAAACATAATTGCAATTCATTGGACTTGTCCACGTCATGAAAACATGAACACTTGAGGCTAGGGTTGTGAGAACAATAGAACTTGTTAAGTGGTAGCACCAAGCATGGTAATAACCTCTTAATAAAAGAAGGTATATTGAATATAAAATTCTTGTGCAAACATGCGAAGAGTTGTGTCCAAATTGAACCTAATCGGTTACGCAATTTATCTCTCATGAATGCAAGTGTGTGGAGAAAGTCCATTCATCTTCTATAAATCTAAGCATTGACATCATTACAATTTCAAGTAACTTCAAATATTCACTTAATTGTTGAGTGATCAAGTCATTATTGTTGATTGTGACCCACAACTTGGTCATTATGTTAATATCAAATGGTTCAACCATGGCCTTTGGCACATGCATCTTCATGAACTTAAAGAAACAGATTTGCAAACCCAAGAGGTTGGCATTCAAAGGTTTTACAACTTGTAACCCTAATCCTTAAATACCTTCTTTGTTCCACAATAATTCTTTTTTATGATAACGAATGTAGGGGGAAAAATCAACATCAAGCTACATCCAAAATTATGGATATATAATGTTGAAGACATTTATCAACTCAAAATCTAAAAATTGTTAATCCAATTCATTGATGAACATTTAGTTACAACAAAACATTGACCTTCCACATGCATGATGAATGTTTCAAAAACATAATTTCACATAGGCTCATTAGCCCTTACAAGTGGATTGAAAATCTAAGTTCAATAATTGAAACCAACCATACATAAACAATTGTTTCCACACCATTGTCAGGTTAGTAACCCAATCTTAGGTGATGGTGGCGAAATTGTTTTCCACATCTTAAAACACTTAGATTTAACGCTAGTAATTAGTTGTTGGATTTGAATATAGCATAGAAAGATATACTTGGCAAATGTTTATAGCTATTACAAAGTCACAAATGAAGACCTCCCTCCTTGGGTGAAAGCATAATTAGGTGGACTATTTGAACTGTCATAATTGTAATTTTTAAAAATTATAAATGAACTTAAAATGTAAAATCATAGTAAACATTAAAGTTTTCAATTTTTTCAGTATTCATCTTATAATATAATTTACTGAAAGTATTATTAAAAATCATGGATGACTTTCAATGAAAAAAATTGCACTCGTTGTGGACTTTTGAAATGATGACACTATGTTTGTCACACACAAAAAATGAAAAATGTGGACTCAAAAAATATGTCATAGTAATGTCAAAATTAAAATTAAAAAATAACCACCATAAAATGAATAATTTTATTGTAAGATGCATTGAAATTTTTCCAATATAATTTTTTTCATATTTAAAATTTTAACACGTTGTGATTTTCGTCATTTTTTACAATTGGTATTCCATTTCACATTGAAATTTTTAAATTTTTTTCTAAATTTTTTTACCAATCACATTGTCACCAAAAATAAAGGAGAGAGAGGGAGACCAAACAACAACCAAACTCCTCTGTTCGTACTCGCTCTGACAGAGCGCTCATGGGCAATCACACATCAAAGAAATAACACAATAACCACCCTGGTCTAAATTCCGAGTGGGGGACTCAAGCTACGAACGCAAAATCATCCCACCCGAACCTCTGCAGATGCAATTCCTACTCACACGAATCAGACAGACAGAACTTCAATGACCAAAATTCATAGCTCATATTTCACAAAGGTCCTCGACAGCACAAGCTTTCTCTCCTCTTCAAAATGCTCATCAAAAGTCTAACAGTGACACAGCCAAAGATTGCGCTCTATAAACCAAAACTTGCTATGTCTATAACATCGGTCCTCAATTTCGACTCAACCTCACCAGATGTAGGAGCTAGACATTCTCTAGTCACTAACGCAGCGGAAGAAATCAGCAACTAGCAATGTTTCTAAGCTCCTCTTTTCCATTCCAAAAACAAATCTGCCTAATTGACGACTCCTTCCTGGATCTGCCAACACTCTTTTCATCTCCGCCCCAACCTCTCTGAGTATCCACTGGACTTCATCTTCTCCTTCCTTCCTAGCTAGTTCAATTGGTTTCCTCGACAAGCCTTCCTCTCCTCCCCTTCTCCATCGCCACTCTTTCCTCCATAATCCATCAATGCAGCGCCGTTCCACTCCATCAATTGTGCCGCCATCTTCCTGCTATCCCATCCCACATAGCCAAATTAGCACTCCCTCCATGCATCCCATGCACATCCAGCTTTTCTCTCACACAAACGAAGATAAAATCCGCCGCCACTCATCAATAGATGCTGCTAGATTAACCCTAATCAGTGATTATGGTGTTCACACAAACTGCACGACCACAAAGCTTTTGTTCGGTCACCCTTTGTTCAGCTACAACATGTTTAGGGATATTTATAAGGTGGTCTATTGACATTTGTGACCAAAATCATAGGGGATTATTATAGGATTTATAGTATGATAATTATTTCAAATATAGGATTTATAGCTAGTGTAAGGTGTGGACTTTTCAAAATGTCAAACATGAGCCACCTAACCATGGTTTTACCCCTTTTACTCAAACTTGATAAAGCATTGATTGTTTCTAATAATGGTAGCAAATAAGACAAACCTAGCAATGTGTGGAGATCACAAAAAAGGTTTACATTCAACCTTGTTTGAACAACAAATACATTATCTTATGACATCTTGATCATAATCAATGTCTTATACTTTGCCATCACACATTTCAAAAGCTACAACATGTTTATCCACTAAGTCTATACATTTCGCCAAATCTTTGGGCCCCTGTATCTACCATGATTTCAACAAGTTTAATGAATTCCAAATGTTGTTCAAAAAAGCTGAAACAATAAGAATATAATGACTACAACAAATCCCAACTTAGTCACCATACACAAATTTGAAGAACAAGATTTATCTTATGGGCAATGCAATGTTGTCACATCATGTAAGGAAAATATTTCTCTTTAAAGGGTCAAAGCATGCTTGGGGTACCAAAAAGGACTGGTTCCTTTATACCCAATGGACCCCCTCACTTAAAACATGTAATTTAATATCACATTCATATTAAAAGTTTAATTTCTTTTCATGAATAAATGCATTACTAAGGTACTATTTTATGCATTGCATGTCAAATTTGAATAAGTTTAAGGATTCCTAAGACCAAGTCCTAAAAAAATCTAAGACTATCTTTTTTAAAAAAGTTCAAAACTCATAAAGTATGTTTAAACAAAAAATTTTGGCCCGAGATTCTTACCACAAACACTTTACGTAATAATGTACATAAAATGTCTAAATGTGACAAAAACCAAAGTGCCTTATTACTATGCAAAAGTTTCAAAAATTGAAATTTCTAAGAATTTTGGGCCATTAATAGAACATGTCCCACATTGGATAAATTTTATTATTTTAACTTTCACTACACCAAAACATGCATTACTACCAAAATGGGGTGCAATTTATTAGCTTAAATCACTATGGGACCTTAAAAATGAAATAACCTCATTACATTTTACTGATTTCACCTTATTGAAAGTTATTTCACTATAATATCATTATGTAGACATCATGTTTCATTACTAATTAACATAATTCTCTATTGTAATTTATTATAGTAAATAATTTTATTTCAATGTTTTATTAAATATTATATTTATGTTATTTTATGGTATACCCAATATTAATTTAAGCTACTTTAGTTATTTTAATTTTTATTTTATTTTACCTTAAGGTATTTTAACTAGTTTATTATAAACTTTTAGGTTATTATAAATCAAATTATTCAACTAACTTTAGGCTATACCTTAGGTTATTATATTTTAAATTAATATATGTTATTTTAAGTTATACTTTAAGTGATTTAATGTCATTATACTTTATGTTATTATAAATTATTTTATTTTAAGATAATAACTTAAAATAATCTAAAACAAAATATAATGACCTTAAAAATAACTTAGAATATAAAATAATAACCTATGAAAAATAATTTTCAATACCCTACAATATAATAACTACCAATAGCCAATGATATTATAACATAGAATATAAAAAAATAATTTATAATACAATAATCATCAATAGTTGTAATATAACATATAATAAACGATAATAACTTATAATACAATAACCATTAATAACTATTAATAAAATAACCATCAATAACCATTAATAAAATAACCACTAATGGCTTACAAGGGAATAACCACCAATAACATTAATAAAAAAACAACCAATAGCCATATATTATAATTGCTTCAGATTGGTAAAAAATCTAAGGTGAAATAATTCATAATAGACAAAAATAACTTAAGGTGTAATAGCCTTCAATAGCCAAAAGTAATTTATAATAACTAAAAATAGTCTAAACTAAAATAACTCATAATAACCAAAAAAGTATAGAATAGCCAAAAAAAACTTACAATAACTGAAAATAGCCTAAGGTGAAATAAATTAAAATAGCCAAAACTAACTTAAAATAACCAAAAATAGCCTAAGGTGAAATAACAAAAAATAACCAAAAGTAATTGAGAATAACCATAAATAGCCGTAAACAATGTAGGGTGAAATAATTTAAATTAATGAAAAAACTCATAAAATGATTGAAACTAACTTAACATAGGTATTATTATTATATTAACAAAACAATATCCATTTATAAAAAAAAAATTCCAAAAGAATGGTCATTGAAATGTTGTTGAATAATGATATTGAACTATTTTTTGTTCAAATGATTTTAAACTTTCAAAAGGAAATAAATGTAATTATGTATATTATTGAAATTTTTAAAAAATTAAACTGGAATCATTTCATTTGAACGAAATTTCAATAAGATATGAATTTTCGAAGTTTATGTTTTTGTAATGTTTAAAATAAAGTATTTGATAAATACAATGTAATGTAACATATTAGAACAACAAATGGGGTGGCTTGATGGTAGGGGTGTTTACCTCCATTTCAAAAGTCTAAAGATCAAACCTCATGGGTGGTGTTGTGTGTGATCAACAATGGTATATTGACGGAATATTTTCCTATCAAATTCTTAAAATAGGTGGCTAGGTTGATTACATGACCTACCTACCCACCTAAGCTAGGTTTTTAACCTAGCATAGGTAGTGACACGTGTCAATAAATAATAGGCTTTAAGAATCATGACATTATTAATAATTTTATATATTAAATAATTAAAATTTGATTGACTTCCATGCCGGTTAGTTAATTAACAACAAATGAATGGTTTAATAAATTCGTATTTCACTTTAGAGTAATTTTGTTTCATTAGGTACTATGGAAACAAGTCATTATTTGTAGCAATAGGTCCCTATTCACTAGGGGGTCAAACAATTTCACTAAATAAAAATGTCCAAATTCATTCAAAATTTAATGAAACCCAAAGTGAACTAGGATGCATTTTGTAGTAATGATGCCAAATATGACTACACTCATGATTAGGTGAATAGTTGTACATGCCATCCATGACTACATGACTATGTAGTCCATATGGACATGTCGCTTATCCACTAGTCGTATTTTTCTCATAGTTGTAAATGCCATCAATATATATAATATTATGTATATTACATATTATATATATAAATATCAAACTAACCTAACCATTTGGTAGGTAGGTGAGTAGGATCCTATTTTTTTAATGACAAGCCTTTTTTATTGCCTCATCACAAGTAAAATTTGCACTTTGAATATATTTGGTGCATATATTGTGTGGAAACCAATACTTTTTCACCTATTTGTATAGTTTCCAAAGTTGAATTTGTTCACAAAGGATATGAGATAAATTTACAACATTATTTCACATCGTCCTTTGTCACTTACAAAAGTAACCTACTTTGACAATTATTATCTTTTCATACTTTGTCCAAATGAAAAGAAATAAATTTCATTTGTAAAGATGTTTCCAAGATCTACACATCTATAAAAGAAATTTAAGAAAATATTAAGTAATTTGACTAAAAATGCATTTGAATCTTCACTATTTCATACATTTTAACAAAAATGACATGAAGATTTTCGTTTTCTTTTTTTCATAATACAACTTGTAAACAAACATATTTAAAATTAACATGGTTTTTTGGTATATATATATATGAGTCCTACCTACCTACCTACCTACCTACATGTACATAAGTAAGATAGGTAACATGATAAGTAAATAATATGATAGGCAAGTAAGGTTATGAATAAGGTATACATATATATATAAAATTTTCCCACCTTTAAAAAATATAATGAATCAATGAAAATGGTACAAATGTTGTATTTATTACCATGTGTTATATTTATTTGTAATTATAAAAAATAATTATAAAAAAAATATGTTATCTATGAAACGTATGGTATCATTTTCAATGTTTGAAAATTTTATACAAAGTATTCAAATTATTTAAATTTCATAATTTTTAATTTATATAATTTTTAATTTAATAATTTGTTATCACATTTTATTATGAGTATTAAGTTTAAATTTTATTTGTTAAATTTCAATTCATTAAATGTGATTTAATATACATATAATATTTTAAATTCCAAGTTGTATGACCAAATATTTTGATAAATTATTATTTAAATCAAATTTTATATTATTTGTTACCCATCACATGGAAACATGGAAAACAATGCCATTTTGGGGCATGTGGATTTCTTTTGAAATCCATTGGATATCACAAATCAAAATCTATTTCATTATTTAATGTCAAAATATTAAAAAATAATATATTCATTTAAATAAACCTTTGAACAACAATCTCAACTTAAATTTTTAATTACATTATAAGCATCAATTTTTTATTTAATTTTTTGTTTCATGAACTTTGGCAATTTGTTTTCCATTTTTGTGCAATTTTTTAAAAATTACAAAATTCCCCAAATTTTGTTTTAGCCACTATCTAGAAATTCACATTAAATAATTAGTGACTTTAAGGCAAAAGTTTTAAAAATCATAAGGTATTAGTTATTTACTTGTCCAATAATTATGTGTTTGATCATCTATAAGTTTATAATATGTTTATTAGGTACATGTGTCTACCTTTTAGTTTTTTCCCCTTTTACTTGTTTTTAATGTTTGAAATTGTATATTATTAAATAATTATATGGTGTTCATGAAGAAGATTTTTTGTCGTGTATTATTCCTATCCATGAAGACTTTTAATCATGTCGTCATATCCATGGTTACAAAAATATGACTAGGCACAAAAGCATGGCATATATGACTATATCATTAGTAATGGTCACTAGTCATATTTTTCATAGTCATAAATGTCAAGTTTTGATGTAGTGTTTCATAAGTGAAAACAATAGATATTCTAAATGCCTATATAAAATTTAAAACAAAATTATTTCATTTGACATGAAAAAAATAAATCTAAAACAAGTCATAGGAAAAATGAAGAAAAAGGTGAATTTAAATGTCTTAGGAGTGAATCCTTAGTGTTCCAAATGGGGTACCCCAATCATGCTTAGACTTTAAATTGAATTATCATTTCAATGAGGTAACCTTGGAAAAGTGTGGGCCCATCAACACCAAAACATATGAGCCTTGTGGTTGTTTTTTAATCAAACCCTTTTTTTACATGAGGGATTGACTAATCACAACAATAAGATTATTCCCATTTCCACCTCCAACCACATGAAGGGTGAGAAAAAATCAAAATTATTTTCCATCCATGCATCACATAAACATATATTTAGAGCCAAGATTTATTATCAATAGTAATAACTTCATCTAACATTCAAAGAAAGAAAGCTTGCTTCGATCACATGAATTTGAGTTATTTTCAAAACATGTTCACATGTGAATATGCCATCTCCCACCCAAACCCATCAAACCAATGTTTCATGTAGGATTGTCAAGAACATTTGGGTACACAAATAAGTTATGGAGTTTACATTGCTATATATGTATTATATCATGGGGAAGCCATGATTGAAGTGAAAAATCAAGGAAAATTACACAATATTCTTCTTCATGTTAAGAATTCAAATTGCACCATGAGTGACTTGTTGCAACATAGTTGTGATGATGTTAAGGGAGTATATTACTCATGGTAATAGTTAGTATATTTTTACTTACCTAGTTATTATTTTAGGATTACATAGTTTTTGTCACCATTTCAATTTGAATAGAACATAGGATTGTTATTTTTATGAATATCTTTTGGGAAAAGGAAGAAAAGGTGGCATTGTAGAACATTGAACTTTGATGGAGCATGAAACAAGAGCACTTTGTTTTTTGGAAAAGTTTGAATTCCATAGCCAAATTTATTGTTTTGATGTTTTTCTCATACTTTCATTATTTGATTTTAATTCTGAAACTAAATATGAAAAAATTTGAATGAGCAAATTTTATTAGTATTAGTTTTATGATATGTTTTAGTCTAGATTTAGATCAAAATATAGGATTAAGAATTATGTATTTACCATTTGGCGACCATCCCAGGGCTTAAATTCAAAGTGAAATTCAAAATGTTCTTTATGTCTTGTTGTTGAAATTTTTTTTTCTAAGAATTGATAATGAACTTTAGTTTAAATTTTTGCATTTTTTTTCAAATCTTGATCATAAGTTTTTGTTCAAGAAGTGAATCTAAACAAAATAACTAATTATGAGGATTTTGTTTTAATGCATAAATTTGTTCTTATTTGAACTAGAATGTGGAAAAACGAAAAATAGAATTATAACTAAGAGATTGAAGAGACAATTAAATCAAGTTATAGTACATGAATAAATGGAAAATGGTGTTGCCATCAACAATAATTTGTGTGAAAATCAAATAAATTAGCAATTTGTAACACCTAAAAGAGTTTTTCAATTGAAACATAAACATTTGTGGATAAAAGGGAAACCTACATGCCACAAAACGCTTCAGGTAAAACCGATTATTCCTCATGAAGTGCAAACTGGTGAAGCATAAAAATGCACCAACAATTTGCAACAAAATTCGAAGAAAAAAGAATGTCAAATTGAAAATGTAAACTCACAGGTTGAGTTTAGATGAAGGAGTCAAAAATCTGAAATTCAACAAAAAGTTGCATTAGAATCAATGGGTCTACTAATGTAGCTACATAATTATGATGATTTGATTCATGATGAAGACCAAAAACTTAACAACTCAAAAAAGGAGGAAGTAGTACCAAGTTATAGATTTGCTTCACCTCCTTATTATCAAGAGAACCATGAAAAAGAAAGAGTTTGAACAAAAAACTTAGAATTTTGAACTTCCAATTCATTATGTGGTTGAACAAGAAGCCACAACTCAGGGTATTAAAATGTCCAGAAGAGTTGAACCAGTATTTATAATTAAACAATAAACTATAGTCTTACCAAAAGCAAAACCAATAGTAGTAGAAGGTGTACTTGTGGCTGTCAAAATGAAGTATAGTGAACATAGATTTAATCAATAAAATGAAAGCATTGTTAGTGGAGTTCCAAGGATTGGCATAAAAGAATTCATAGTGTGAACAAAGTTCTAATACCTAATTCTCCACGTTGTGCATACTACCATAAAATTAGACATCAAATTATTGAATGTTCATTTATTAAAGATAATGTGAGGCAAAGATTTGTTGAACATTTCCATAATTTGAATCTAGAACCTACAAGAGCACATCATCATGGACAAGTTGAATTAAAGGATTTGTACCATGAGAGGGTCAAAATTCCAAAATAAACTTTAAAACTAGATCTAGAGAAATAACATAATGGAAATGAAAGCTTAGACTATGGCAAATGTAGTACGTATTTATGTATCTCCTACACCAAATCTATTACATCACAACAATGTTGGAGTTACCTATGAAGAAACTTCTAATTTCAAATTGAACCAATAAGATCTGTACCATTATATTTTGTGGCAATGTCTAATTCTATGATTATAGTTACTGAAGTTCCATATATAATAGCACCAATCCATACTATTGTTGGTATGAGGTTAGACCACAAACTCCAAGGCGAACAAAACTTGCGAAAATGCATGAAAATATGTTTCAAAAGGTGAACAATTTTTTCACAAGTCAATCATTAGGCCTACACGAGTGATTATTAATAGTTCAATTAGCTTTTGTGATATTTCTAGGTATAGACTACTCTTCATTTCAGTTGATGTAACGCTTAATTAGTTTAGGACCTAGTAAACTTTTTTAAGTGCTTTATCCTTTTATTGTTGTAGAGAAGGGAAAAGGGATGTAAATTTAGATGGGATTTATTAATATATTGGGAATACACGCCCACAATTAAAATTAACATTTCATCATGACAATGATAAGTTAGTCTATAGAATAATCCTTAAACATTAATGACGTACTTATAAGATTTCTAAGATGCAATCCTGATACATCTTTAGTTACTTTTCACTTCTATTATACTCTTAAGAAAATAGAATCCAAATCAAGTTTAAGTATTAACATTTTTGCCTGAGTAACCTAAGGTGAATTACAACTGAATAACTGACTTAAAGGATAGATCACAGTTGTAAAAAATCTAGGATGCGACAAATGGTGCGAGCGAGGTACTCGGCTCGATACTCCAAGGGAAGTGGGTTGATCGGACCTCGTAGCCAACGATAATGGCCATCACTAGGAACCCACGTTCAACAATGGAGACGGACATCATCATCTTCGCACTGGCACTCTTCAAACCTTTTTGGCGCGGCTCCACGAGTAGGAACAAACTCTAAATAAATTGCTAAAGCATGTGGGTTAGGTGACAATCGACGATCCCATATCGAACGATCTCCTGGGCGGTTCTTCTTCGCGCGGTCGTTGAGAAACATTCAAGTCGAGCGGTGCTTCTTCAAGCTCTTCTTGTTGTATAAGTGCGACTGGAGGATTTGGAGGCGTAACAACATCATCCGCCATGATTCATTCTCACCTGCACAACAAAAACCAAGAGGATACTAGAAACAATGCGATACTTGCATTCGGAAGGGTCAAGGCTTTTTATTTAACAAATTAGGGTAGGCGAAGGTGTGGAATTGACGGCGGAACCACATGAAAACTCGAACACCCTAGATTTAATGGATTCATCAAACCTTAAATTCAACAATGAATCTAGAAGTATGTGGAAGTTATTTCTATGATGCAAATTGTAATTTCAATTTACTATGTGCTACATAGTTAATTAGTGCGTAGTAAAGTAAATAGGTAGGGAATATCAAGGAGTAAATGGTACATGGAAATGTTACTTCAACCATTGAATTAGTCAAGTAAGGACTCAAGGACTTATCTTTGTTACTATCGATAAACTATCCTAGTAATTAGGATGAAGAAGTAGGATGTGAAGGTCAACGGACGGAAAAGTTAAAGATCAAGCTCAAGAAACCTCATCAAGATATCCAAGATGGAGGGGAGGATGGATCCTCCACTCCCATTAGTCATGAAGATTATCATCCTCTTTGATTGGAGGATGGAATATCTCTTGTGTTTCATTGGGCCCAAGGATTCTCATCCTAATTTCAATTGGATGGCAATTCATTCTCAAATTCTCATTGGCTCAAGGAAGGATGAGGAGGCCATCGATTGGAGCAAGGGATTTGGAAGCTTTCATTGGACAAGGGAAACAAGCTCAAGGGGGTCATGGAGGCTTACCAAAGGAGAGAGGTTTTTGGGGAATGGAAGAAGAAAAAAAGGAGGAGGAGGAAGTGTGAGGAATTTGGTTAGTTCTTATATGTGCAAGAATCAAGCATGGAGTTGTGTGTGGCAAGATTTCCATGGGGAAGCCTCTGGACTTTTGGGTTAGTTGATTGTTTCTCTCAAATCCACCGTTGGATTTGTGTCAAAATTATATCAGTTTTAGATTGCAAGGTGTAAAAGCTCGTCACAAAATTTCAGCACCATCGACTATGCTATAAGGGAGTTGCAGGTGTTGGAAGTAGAGGGTGTTGAAGTGGGTTTCATGGAATGATTTCCATGGGGAAGCCTCTGGACCTTTGGTTTAATTAATTGTTTCTCTCAAATCCATTGTTGGATTTGTGTCAAAATTAAATCAGTTTTAGTTTGCAAGGTGTAGAAGCTCTTCACAAAAATTTTGCGTCATCGGTTTTGCTGTGAAGGAGTTGCATTTGTTGAAAGTAGAAGAGGTTGAGTTGTTATTTTTTTTTCCTCAATCTAAGCAAGTGGTTTTTAGTTTCAGCTTAACTTTTGGTCAAAGACATAAATAAAAAATAATAATAAATCATGAGATTTGGACACAACGCATTAGATCTTTTGTGAAATTCATTATTTATCTTGAACCATTTACTTGTTAGACTATAACTACATAGTAGTTCCACTTCCAACCGGTTTTTAAGTGAGTGCATATCTTAGTGGCGAAAGTGTGCAATAAATTCCTCACATTTTTGGTGCGTTTGTCGGGAGGTGGAAATGTTGTTCTAACATGAAATAGTGTGGTTCTACTAAGTTGGTGGTGGTTCTTTTGCAAGCTCATGAACTTTTGGCATGGTGTTTATTGAGGAATATTGGAGTATGGATTGAACATCGATTTGGCACAAGCTCATCACAAATCTAATTACAAGTAAATTATTTTGTTTCCCTTTCCTTTGCATTTGAATCTTAGGTGGAAAACAAAGGAAGGAGCGCGGCTAGGCTTGCTGCCTACGAGTTTGATTTAAACACTCCTTCCTTTTCCTCCTCTTGTAATTCAATTGGGTTCAATTGAATGCCAAGGAAATTTTCCCACTCTATTGGATTGTTGTTTGGGAAATCCTTGAGTGTTGTGGTAGTTGCTTTGAAATTTCATAGACGTTTTTGTTGGTGAAGTTGGGTTGATGACCAACATGACCTAAGTAGTGTTTGGTGAAGTCGGGTTGATCACCGGCAGGACCATGTTTTGTTGTTGGACCCTGGGGTTATTAGAGTGATGGCCCAAAAATCTACAGAAGTTTTCTTGGTTGTAGGTTGAACACACATGTTGCCCATAATCCCGTGTCCCATCAAGTTTAGTTGTTTTAAGTGGGGAAGTGTTGGTTCTATTTCTAGACTTAGCTTGATTATTTAGATGCCCGTTCAAACTAGGTTACAAAAGAAACTTTTGGAGTTCCAAAGTCTAGAAACTAATCAAATTGATCATCAAAATCCAACAAATTTCCAAGCTTTGATTAGTCCAACATTGTCAAACAACATGGCTTCTCAATCAGTTGTTAATCAGCCAAACCCACCACCCCCACCGATGATTAACCCACCACCGGTAATTAATCTATAGCCTCCCACGTATTTTGGATTGCTAACGGTGAATCTAGGCATGCCACCATTAACACCAAATAGGCCTTATCATCGGCCACTTAACTATCCTGAATATGTGAAGGATTCTGACCTAGATGCTCACGTTAGAATTTTTCAAGCTACCATTAGAGCAAATGGTGAAAGAAAAGACGCAAAAATTATTAATCCATTTAGTTTTACCTTCAAAGATATTATGTTTGATTGGTGTAACATTTATATTGAAGATTACCTTGATTATACTTTTGCAGAATTGCAGTTAGCTTTTTATAAAAGGTATAAAAAAGTTCAGAATGATGAACAAGTCTATTTGTAGTTGAAGAACATGAAGTAGTAGAAAAATGAAAGAGTGGAAGTCTATTATGAGAACTTATTGAAGTTGGCCAATAGTCTTCAACATAAGACAACAAATAGTTTTTTAATTATAATACCTTAAATGCAACTTTCAATGCAAATGTGACTTCACATATGTGTAATAGAAATAACCTTCAAAATTTACCATTTGATACCATAACATTATATGTGACCAAAAAAATTTTTTGAACAAAATCAATTTGGCCACAAAACTTTTTTAAGTAATGACATATTAACATTCGACTAACAATGTTTGTTGCATATGAATGCATGCAAGGAAGACAAAACTCCGACTAAGTTTAATTCATAATAGCAAAAAAGAGGTTGTGAAAGGTATCTATAAGAAGACCAAATTGACATTGAGTTTCTTGCAACAAAAAGTAAATTTGAGCCCACCCTTACCTCACACCATGGGTATAGAAAAGCAAGATATGACTATCAAACATGATATTCATATATCTTTGTGAGATTTGGGTGGACAAGATGAATTTCATTCTCTACATGACCTTGTGATTTGAAATAGAAACATCCAAGGAATTGTTTCATCTTTCTTCTTACTTTGCAAACTTACTTGCAACAAAAAAGAATGTAAAGATCAATTGGATGAATATTGTGCTAAAATCATGAATGAATTGGAATATTGGATTAGATTCATTGCTTCTAATACAAGACCATCAATTAATTCGCACCTCATATAATCATCATCTTTACATTTTGCGACAAAGTCTACCAAGACTTGAAGCGACTCCAAACCAACTTACAACAAATAATCAAAAACTTGGAAAAAAATACAAAGAGTTGGTGAATATATATGATTTCATCCCTTCATTTTGGGTTGATGTTAGATCAACTTCATCTATTCAACCTCTTGCAAGGTTTGTAACAATGAAATAAAACATATTTTGGATCATTTACCAAAAGTATTAGAGGTGAGTTTACAAATGGGAGAGGTGATCACACAGTTGAATGAAGAACACACCAACAAACTCATGGTCTCATGGGAAACTTTTGAAAAGTTGTGTGCAAAGAACACAAATTTGAAATGTTTCCTTGGTGATCAAAGCAAGATGAAGAAACATTGTCAAGTTGTGGTGTAATGCAAAATGAGGGCGCCATAGCCTGATAAACATCCCCTGATTCTGGAAACTGAGTTTCCACCTTGTTGAGCCGTTTGCTTTTTGGTGACGGCTGCCTCTCCATTAATGTTGCATGGGAATGCATGGGAGCTTGGTTGGATGTGTGTGGGATGCTATACAGGAACTTGTTTGACAGCTGTTACTGAATGAGTATGGAGGCCAATTGACGACGACGAATTATGAGTGATGGAACTGCCACTATGGGCAGAGTCGGTTTGGAGCTGAATGGAGGTTTGGAGCAAACAGGGAAAGGATGGACGATGGATGGCGTGGAAAAAGATCAGGAGATTGATTTGGAGGAGATAGAGTCGAGGATAGAAGGAGGAAGGGAGAAGGACAAAGAAAAGGAGAGATAAAGAATCGAGCAAAAAACTTTCACCTAAAACAAATGTATGAAAAAAAGAACAAGGATTATTAGCAAATGAAACAAAAGGGAGATGGTTTAGAGGTTCAGTAGGAAAGCTAACAATGGAACAAAAAGGTGGTTGATTAGAACGTACACAATTTACAAGCACAAATGGAAAATTTTCAAATTGCACAAACTAAGGCAACTAACATGTGTGAGACTTTTTAATTTGTACAAGAACAACATAAAGAGATTGATAGGTTGATGTATTATCACCAAGTTGTAAACACAAAAATTATATCATGCATATTACAAGTTGAAAGAATATGAAGACTTAAAGGTAGAGAATGTTTTTTTTAATCTACATTGTGAAACATTCAACCTTCAAGCATGCGAATTAGCACAATGATGGGAGGAGGTACATGATATGTTTGGGGAAGATTGTTAACAAGTGTTAAAACAAGTACGAGTTGATGAACAACCATACCAACATTAGATTCATGCATATCAAATTGTTTTTCCTAAATTTGAATACATTCCATTAGCATTGAACCCATAGTCACCACCAAGTAGCCTTACACTAAAGTAGGTCCTAATGGTATTTGACTAGACTCACCACTAGTGAATAAGAAAAACAATTGGTGCTAGTGCTTGTTATATCAACAAAATTCAAAGGTGGTGGTAATTTTCTAGACATAAAACTAGTTCAACATGAAGAAGATGTGGAAGAACAAAAGATACCATCATAGTCCACAAAATTCCATCATAAATTTTACATGATTTGGAGTAGTGTCTAGGGGAGCCAAAACTAGAACAAATAGCGAAATTGGTACAATTCTCACCTCAACCACCATCGGTTGATATTCTATTAGAAAATATAAATACATATTCTTGATTCTTAACTGATACTTATAATGACAATGGATGATGACTATGAGGTTTTGAATGTTTTAGATATTTCTAAACTACTTATTGTCATTAATGACAATGGGTTTTTGAAAAAAATTTAATTTCAATTTTAGGCACCTTAATTAACTTTCTTCAAACAACCTATTATCATAAATGACAATGGAATTTTTTAAAATAATTATTTATTATCAAAGGACCCTAATTTTTCACAAAATACATATATAATATTGTTGACAACATTGGGGGGGGGAGGGGGGGGGGGGGTTTAACACTCATCCCATGACAATTTTTTATTTATTGCTTAACATTGTTAACAAAAATGATTTTTAAAACAAATGTTTAAAAAAATAAAATCCCATTGTCATATTTTCCCCTATGGTCACATTATTCATCATTCTTAAATGACATTGAAGTTTGAAATATTAATAGTTGGAGAATAAATGAAGGTGGATATAAATAACATTACAAACTCATGTTGGCATGTAAATTTTTCCAAGTCAACTTTGTCCTCTTATTTGTTGTAAACTGGTATGTGATGGTGGACATTTTCTTGGAAATAATATTTTCAAAGGCACAACATTAAACAACATTTGTCTTTCCTTGCTTTTTCTTCCTCGTTCCTTTTGTTTTGCAACACACTTATTTACAACTTTTCTTTTTCTTACGATTTGTGCTAGCTTTTAAGAGAACTCTCAAAATTCATTTTGTAAACTTGTTGCAGTGAATGTGTCAAGAAGCTTTACACATCATCTATAGACAAAACATGACACTCAATTGTTAAGGTATTTTGTTTGAAATAATGGTTTACATTCTTGGTAGCATTTTTTTTTGGTGGTACACTAATGGCTCCCATATGGGCCACCAATGTACAAATGCATGAATGATTATCAACATACATTATTGACATCTCTTATGTACATGTGGACATCTCTTGAAGTTCATCCTCCACTTCTTCACTAATTGACGCTTTTATACCAACTTGCTCATTAGTCTCATCCTTCCAATAAATAGGTTCACATGTAGGTTGTTTTCTACTATTGGAATCTATACAACTTGTTAGATTATTGGTACTTGTATTACTTGTTGAAATATTTGTATCATGCAACTCCTATGATTAAAAATTATCACTTGAATACCTATTATCCGTACAACTGATTGAATGACTATTTATTCCACATACATGCAAGGTTTCAACTTGTTAACATTCACCAAAATGGATGTGGTTCAATGTTCCCCAATGTTACTAGTAATACAATATTGTATATGGTAAGTTCCATACTAGTGCTTAATAAATTTCCCAACCTTTTCCTTTGTTTTTTTTAGAAACCACAACACATAATTGCCAAACCTAAATGTTTTTTCTAGGTAACATTGTTGCAACCAAAGATATTTATTCCATTGTGTTTCTTCAACATTTTCCTATGCTTTTGTCATGTATTCCTATAGTTTTTCCAACTCATGTAGACGATTCATTAGTACTTACATACTAGGTTTGGATCCCATGGTCCTTCATTGAATGCATGTAATGTATATTCGATTGACATTAAGGGATGCAAACCATACACGAATTGGTAAGGAGTACAACTAAATGTCACTTTGACTGTTGTACAATATGAAAATATACTATAGTTATTTGTTCATCCCATTCGTTTCAATTTTTGTTAACCAATTTTTTCAACGAAGCTTTGATCATCTTGTTAGTTGATTTTACATATCCATTCCTTTGTTGATAATAAGTAGTGGAATTGGTATGCTTCAATAAGAAATGTTCTATTATATGCATGATATCATCATAAATGAAATGAACTCCCTAGCATGTGACCAATGTTATTGGACAACCAAATCGGGTGAGGATGCATTTATAACTAAATTTGGTTGTCGCTATATTTATGTTTGTTTGTAATGTTCTTACTTCCACCCATTTTGTTGTATAGTTCATTGTAACCAATATGTATTTGTTCCATGTGTGCTTACCACAAGTTTTAATGGCTCCATGAAATCTAAACCCCATTTCATGAATGGTTTTTCCAGTAATGAAATAATTAATTTTATCAAACTCATTTTTTTCAAACCACTTGCTTGTTGAAATGAATCATAATTCTTGCAATACTCTAGCACATCCTTAAATCAACATCTAGAATATTATTGGCTGTGGTGTCCGACCCAAAATGTCCACCTCCAACCCCTTCATGCAACTTTCATAACACAATCAATATCCTTATGGGTGCTAAACAATGGCATAACCAATTATCTTGTCCCTACTTGTATAATATACCGTTTTGCATCGTAAAAGGTTTTACTTGTCGAAATATCTCATGTTTTTGAACTATTGAAAGGTTTTTTAAAAATTGTCTTGTCTTAAAATAATATGATACCTTTTATATACATGTTGTTGCAACCCTAGCCTTAGTCTCATGACCAAGGCAAGTGCTTGCAAAGGTGCGGGCCAAGAGTGAAGCCCGGGAGTCACATTTCATGCTCCTAGGAGTGTACGAGAATGTGAAAGAATGAACCTTCACACTCCCAAGTGGGATTCCACTTTGGGAGTTAAAATTTCGATGGATTCCCAAATTTTTGGAAGGCGATTGTAGGGGTCAAAATTGATTAGATTGAAAAATTCTTTATATTTTGGAAAAGATTTTGGAACATAGATGTTTAAAATGGGATCTCATGACCCATTTGGGTACTTAAAACATAAGTTATGGTCAAAAGAGGGGTCGGGAATCAAATTGCCAATTTGACTTTTAACCATTAAAAGTCAAGGATCACCCCGATTTACTTATATGAAAGTGGCATGCCACATACCGTTGGAAAGCTTTCGATGAGGGCTACAACTTTGCTCAAGATTTTACCTTAATTAAAGGTTTGCATAAAAAATTATGGGCCTCCAAAATCACAAAAGTCCCAATTTTGAGAATTGCGAAACAAAATGAAATTTGGGTGCAAGCCCCTGGGCTGAACACAAAGAATATTATAATGGGGAAGGTGGTGGCTTCCCCCAAGTTCGGGATGTGGTGAATTTGTGAGTTTGTGTTCGCCCATGGTTCGTTCATGCACCGAAAATGCTCTAACTATGCATTAACCAACTTGTTGTTTAGTTTGTGTAGGTTTGTGTGAATAATGACCTGCTTATCACTCATTGTAATTCCCATCCTTAAGCTTCAGCATGCCCCTTTACCCTTGAAGTGTTTCGAGCCCGAGGGCATACTCGAATTCCTTATCCTTTCGATATTTTCACCTTGGATTCATAGTTGAATTTATGAAGGAGTTCGGGGGTGCATCACATGTACCTTGTACCACAAATAAAGATGCATCTATAATTTGATCTGGAACACCTAAAGTTTTTTATGTATATGGCAATTTAAACAATATATTTGTCATTACATGTTTTTACCCAAGTTTATACAATACCTTAAAATCATACTTTATAAATGAAAAAACCATTTAATAATTTTCTTAAATACATGTGGCTTATTGACCAAGTACACTAACACCAAGTGATCAACATGAAACCCAAATTTATTACCCAATTAGGGAGTGTGAAAACTTGTGCAATGCATGCATCATTGCTATACCCTTTCATTTTGTCATAGTATAATTTCATTATACTTTATTTAACAACTTGAAAACGACCGGTTAATAAATTTTACCTGTTTGGTTATGAGCCAACAAAGAAGCATTTGTATGAACATGGAAATATAATTGCTAATTAAGTGAAATCATAATCAATGTTTCAATTTATTTCTTCTTGATGAGTGCCCATACTTGTTGTCATTCAATTGTTCACGCAATCGATTATGTCTTTCTCAATAACTTAGTTACAAGTACCATTATAAATGCAAAATCCTTAATGAAACATTGGTTAAATTGTGCCATGTTGTTGAACACTTACATATGCTATGGGTTGGTGGGAACCAACATATTCACCAATGCTTGTATCTTCTTGGGATTTAGTAGCTTCCCTTATTTAAAAACTATGAATCCTAAAATCATCCTTGAAAATAACATAAAAACACATTATTTAGGAGTCTAGTTAATATCATATTCCTTACATTTTAGGAAGCATTATGATTTTAAAAATGTCTTTTGTGTTGCAAAACATAGTTAGGGTTTTAACTTTTTGTGCTTTATTGCATGTGATGTGACTATCATTTTTTAGCGATTTGTCCTTGGAGAAGAGAGGTGATGGCAGCCAGTGGTGACTATGCCATTATTTCTCTCCTTCCATTCTTGGTTTGTTTGTGTGTAATGTGTTGGTTAATAAACTCTTTGTGGATTTGAGGTGAAGAGGAAATATGTGGAGGAAAATGCAAGGAAAAGAAGAGCTGAAGGTGTGGGAACAAGGATTTAAGGTGTGGAATACTCATGTAAAGATAAACAAAATGAAGCATTTTTGTGGTTCTAGATGTTGTTTTTGGTTTTTTTACTTTGTTTTGTTGCAACATCAACTATATTCGACTCCATCTTCCATTGCGTACATATAGTTTTTGTGAAACAATAAAGCAAATGTAACAACAATCATGTCTAAAGTTTTCAAGGATTAAAAAGGTAAGGTGCTTTGTGTAATGTGTGTTGATTTATGAGTTTTTGTGTTGGTTCACGTAAGCATTTTTCGGGACACCTATGAATAAAATCATCAAATGTGTGAACAAGTTGTGTATGAAAGTTGAATGTAAATAATATAACATTAAGAATCTTTGCAGTTTGATAGTTGGCATTAGGTAATTCAATGTTCTTATAGGCAAGATCTGTGAGCCTCAATTTTGGTTACAACATAACATTAACTTGGATGTGTGTGTGTCCATATCATTGTAAACAATGAAATCATTCAAATTTTTTTTCATAAAATGCTTTAGGTATTTTGTAGATATTCAACTTATAATGCTTTCGTAAGTAGGAGGTTCCTTCTTCACACCAAAGGATGCGACTTGCAACACAATTATTCCCCAATACATTATCAAAGTCGTCTTTTACTTGTCTTGTAATGTAATGAATATACGATGATACCCAAAATAGCCATCGACAAATGAATATGCATCATGGCTAACACATGCTTTTAGGGTTTGGGGTTTTGTTTTGTTTTATGACACAAAATCTCCCAAACCACAATGCTTCATTCTATGGTTTTTGGTCTTTTCATAAAGCTCTTAACTAATAAATGTGCAATAAGGTTTGAGATTGTTTAAAACCACGGTGTGGAAGCTATTGATTATTGAACCATTTTTTTTCAATGAAAACTAAATAAATTCGAAATTGAAAACTGTATTGAGGAATTTGGGGCATTCTTGGTGTTGTTGGAAAGCCCTTGGTGAGTTAGATTTTAATAGAGTTAATTTCACAATTTTCAAAGCTAAGGTATTTCACAATTTTTTATCATAAATCCTTTTTATAAATAATTGCTTCACAATATTGGAATTTTTAATTAAAAAATCGCATGTTAAATTGCCAGTTCTTTCCAAATTCCATCATGAAAATCAATTGGCCCTTGGAGGGTTTTGAAATTGACCCATGGTTCTTGTTTGAGTCTGATCCCCCCCACCCCTGTAAAGAAACAAAAAACCGACGGTTCTCTGATTCGGGTATCAAAATTGGGAACCGGAGGTCGTCAGCAAACAAACCCCAAATACCCGGTCTTCACTCGTGGTATCCGGATTGGCTTCTCTGGTGGACTCCGGTCTTCACTCCTTCGCCCTCTGTTCGCGCGCTCCCTCTCGCGCAACACGACCTTCGACCTTGCGTCTTTTGCGAGAAAATCATGCTTGATGTGCATTGTGAGCTTCCCGCGTGTGGTATATGTAGCTTGTTTCCGAACCTGGAAAGAAAGAATCTCTCCTGTGTGCATCTCTCTATGGTTTTCCCGAACTTGTAAAACAGGGGTCCGCGATTTTCCTGCCCTAATTTGCTTCAACCCGTGGTGGTGTGGAGCTGTTTCAAGGTTTTGGGATTTAGAAACCGTTCGAGATTGTTGAAGGCAGTTTTTGAAGTAACTGTTTACGTCTCTCGAAGCACGTCTATGCTCCTCGAAAGATGAACTTCTGTTGAGGACTAGTCAGTTTAGGGTTTGGCCATGGATCGGAAGAAGCCGAGCGTGAGCAAGGACAAGAAACTTAAGAGAAAGGAGGTAAAATCAAAGTCCTCTCCTCCTGCTGCTGCTCCCTGTGGGTTTTGTTAGCTCTACTACAGTAAGCAAGTCCCTGCTGTTTCCAGTGCAAAGAACTGCTTCTATTTGGCCCGGTTGCTGTGCTTTTGGCTTCGACATACCAACTTTGTTGTACCTCAGAAAGTCATCCACAATTTTTGCAAGAAAAAATGCTGAGTGATTCTGTCAGTATAACATTGCATTCTGGGTCTTATGGAGGACTTTGATCGAACTGATAAACTCCTCCATTGTGTGACGCTGAAACTTGGATGTTTGTGATCTGTGTCGGACACCAGGAGCTTGCAAAGAAGAAGGCTATTGATGAAACTGTCAGAACTGCAGCTGCAAAAGCTGCCCCCATAGAGGAGTTTCCATCCTTCCTCAAGTACGAACGAAATGGTAAACTGAACAAAACAAGCAAACACTGTTTTCTTCTTTGCAGTCTTCACACCAATTTTCCTGTGTCCAAACAGTCTCTGAACTTTTGTGTCTGTAAAGCAATGTGTGCTTAAGAATTGAGTTGGTAAACCGGACAAACTAATGCCCTTTCTGTTTTTTGCAAGATCCATAGCAATTTTTCTGTGTCAAGTAAGGATTTCACTCTCTGTGTCTTTCTCTCTCTCACACACACAATTGATATTATCCTGGATTTTTTCTGTGTTCCTATGTGCAGGCCTGAACCTTCAATTGGAAGCAGATTTAGGTGAAAAACTCTCTCCACCTTTGAAACAGTACATTCAAGACCTGCTCAAGGTCAGTCTCTTTGTTGTGTTACTGCTAATATACATGAACAGCAACCTAGATCTTTGTGTGCAGCTTGGCTTCAATTGTTACTTTCAAATTGTTGAAGTTTGCAGTCAATTATGTAAAATCAGTTTCAGCATTGCACCACCAACTCTGTTTTTCATGGTGAAGAAGCTCGAGTTGCTGCTTGGCTTCAATTCCTATTACGATTCTTGAACTTTGCAGTTGATGATGTAAAATCAGTTTCAGCACTAGTGTGATTGCCTCTGTTTCTGTGGTGAATAAGCTTGAGCAAGATTGATTAGATCTTTTTTCAATTGATTTACTTTGTGGGCGGAGCAGCTGAATATGGAGGGACCCTTTGGACCTGATGAATGGCCAGCAGAAGAGAAGAAAAAGCGGCGGGACATGGTCTCTCCAGATGCACGCTATATTATTGTGAGGGAGAAGAACCTTAGCCAAGACAGCAAGTTCTCCAATGACAGCAATCTGGGACTCAGTGATCATCATCATTGTGCTGGGCTGTGGGGGGCAAATGGAGGTGATCCAGTTGTGGCATTTGTCCATTACAGATTCATAGTGGAGCATGATGTGCCAGCATTGTATGTGTTTGAGATTCAGCTCGAACAATCCATACAAGGGAAGGGCTTTGGCAAATTTTTGATGCAGTTTCTCGAATTGATTGCCCGAAAGGTTTGCACAACTTAACCCTAACTGGGCCTTTGGCAAAGACACAAGTTTGAAAAGTGAACTGTTGTTTGACAAGTGAGTTTTTTTAACAGTCTGTACAAGGGAAGGGTTTTGGCAAATTTTTGATGTGGTCTCTTGAAGTGATTGCCTGAAATGATTGCACATCTTAATCTTAATCAGTCCTTTGGCAAAGACACAAGTTTGATGAGAAAAGCTGCTGTTTTATGAGTGAGTGTTTTGTACAATCTGTACAAGGGAAGGGTTCTGGCAAAAAAATTATGCAGTTTCTTGAATTGATTGCCTGAAAGGTTTGCCATCTAAACCCTAATTTGGGCTTTGCCAAAAACAGAAGTTTGATGAGTGAAGCTGCTGTTTGATGAGATTTACAAAATCTCTGGATCAGAGAAGGCAGTGAGTGGACAAGACTACAGAGATGGGTGGTGATTATCAACATTATGCTGGTGTGGGGTTCTGTGTTGGTTTCTGTAGAACAACATGAAGGCAGTCTTGCTGACTGTACAGAAAAGGAACACACGAGCCATGGCTTTCTACACACAGAAACTGAGGTGAAGAACACTTGCTCTTACTCTCTCGTTCAATAGCAAAGATACCATCACCCATACTCCAGTCGTTTGGATTGATCAATGAGGAAATTCCCTATTATTTGAGCAATTTTCTTTTTTCTTGTGTTGTTCTAGGTTTGTTGTTGCAAGCATTTCTCCATCACGATGGCAAGATACACTGGTAATGTCTCTCACACATCAATCAGACAATTGTTCAGGCAATGGATGCCATTGTCATGGTGCTGGAGGAAGCAGTTGTTTTGCATCTTTCTGTGCCATTGATGTTTATATTTTGTAATTTACTTAGAAAAATTGTACTTGAATTGGCAACATTTGATGCAAATATTTGCTTGGGGTGGGGTATTTTCTCAGACTGGAGCAGAAATGACATATGAAATTCTTTGCAAGACATTTGATGTTGAAGCCAAAGCTATCTTGGAGGTAAAAATTTGAACGACTGATGGATTCCTGGTTTCCTATAAATTGTAGATGTAAACTGGAAGGTTTTGTTTCACAACATTCTTGCCTTTGAAATCAGCATCCTCTATCACCTCTATCCATAAAGTGCAAATGCACTTTGAATAACTGTGTGAATCATGAGAAAGGAGATTTCTTGATTCTTATGAGAGATATTTGAATAACTCTGTGAACTGGATCACAGAGAATGTTTGCCCACCTCTCCAGTTTGATATCTTTCCTGCTTTTGTGCTTAACACTCCAATTTGAACAGATTCTAGAAGTTGCTGCCACAGTGATTCCACTCTCTCTCTCATCTTGCAGGAAGGCACCCATTTGGGAGCAGAAACATGACAGTGAATGTGAAAATAGCAATTCTCAATGCAATAGTATGCAGTGAGAATGAAAGAACAGGTCAACTTGGTTGAGCCTCCTCCTCACATACTCAATGGCTTTGGGTGAAGAAGCTTTGCACCAAAAATAACAATCTTCACAGCCATTTATTGGGCTGGAAAGGGTGTGTATGATGATGTAGTCAATCACCTTTGCCAATATGGTAGGTAATTTGAGGATGGATACCACAACTTTGTCTGGGGTAGGATGTAGAATCCTCTGGCATTCCCCCATGTAGAGTTGTGTTTATTTTTGCAAAAGAAAGTTGATAGATCTATCAATGTAGCATTTGATTGTGCTATGGAGTACTATCTATCAGAGTATGAAGATAGTTATGTAAACAAGAGGACAACAATGCCAAGATGCTGTACTATCAAAGATGCAGCATCTTTGTTATAGATCTTCTGCAGACAATAGCAAACCAAGATGCAAGATGTAGCATCTTTGCTACAGATTTCTTATTGTTCTCAAAGCACTATTCCTCACAATACAATGGGGAGCTGATGCAATTGTCACAAGTACATGACAGACAACATTACAGAGAAACCCTTCACAGGAATCAATTGGAGGATGACCTCAGACAGTGCTGCAAGAAGGTGATCACCAAGAAATTTGCAACTGAATAAGCTTCTTGCCTCTTGTAACGACATCATGACCACCCTCTATCTCTACTGACACGATGAAATCTGGAAAGAGAAACTCTCACCTTTACATGTGCTGCACACCCAACACTTCCAAATTGTGCATTTGATGGATTGCTTTACTCATTGTCTCATTCCACCCATTATCACTTCTTCCTGTGATGTTCAGCAATGGTGAGCAGGTTGTGTTCTTGCAAGCAGCTTGTTCTTGCCTTTTCAACAGTGTTTTCTTGTAATCTCTTCTTTTTTCTCCCCCTTGGTTTTGCTCTTAATCTTTTCATGTTGCTGCTTCTGCTTAGGTGACCATGGAGCTTCGCAATGTAGAGCAGGAATTGTAGTGAGAAGCTGGCTCTCTATGGTGTTCATGATGTATTGTTTTCATGTCAATGCTTTTGTTTTGGTGATCTTGAAGCTTTCTGATGATGTTGAGCAAAAAATTGTAGTGGTAAAGCTTGCTCTCTGTGGTGTTCATGATGTTTTGTTTTCATGTTGCTGCTTTTGCTTTCATGATCTTAAAGCTTTGTGATGATGTTGAGCAAAAAAGCGTAGTGGTAAGCTTGCTCTCTGTGGTGTGGTGTAGTGTGGGAACAACACCGTGAGATAGCTTAAGCACATAGAGCAAAAGGGATTGCATTAGATTGTTGCTGAACATGATTTGGAATGAGATACAAAGGTAATCCTAATCTTCACGGGTCCCATCTTTTCATTTGAATGTCAGGTCTGTTGGCTCTCTTTTTGCTTATTGACTGTTGTATGTTGATTGTGACCAAGCATGTAAGTTCACATACGATGAAGAAGGGAGTGCAACATGAGCACAGTGTCCTCTGCATAAATTAAGTCAGGGATGTTGGTGAGGAACCAAAGGTACCAACACATGCACCAAGTGTGGAATGAAAATACTAGTGAGCAGTCAACACATACTCCCATAATAGATCAATCGGGATGCTTTAGTCAAGTCCCAAAGCTCATAAAGGAAAAGACAATGTAATGTTTAACAGTAATTTAAGAAGAATTTAGCAACTGTGGAGAATACCAAGAGATGTATTCAAATGTACTATAGATGAGGGAGTGCAACTAGTGGCTGAAGATTTTTCACTACCATATGTAGTAAAGTTTCTTCAATCTTTTTACTATCTTTTTGGTCATCTGGATAGAAAAAAAGATTTGTAAAATTGTTAGAAAGATTTGTTGCAAAAGTCCAATTGTCTTCTCATGTTGTCCATATCTTGCAAGCCTTACATTGAAAGCTTTTTTTCCAAAAGTCCAATTGTCGTCTCATGTTGTCCATATCTTGCAAGCCTTACATTGAAAGCTTTTTTCCAAAAGTTCAATTGTCTTCTCATGTTGTCCATATCTTGCAAGACTTACATTGCATTAGCAAATGCTTGGTCATATTGTTCCTAGTGCTTTTGTTGCCACCTCTCCTTCCACCCATGGGGGATTGCATTTGTTGTTGAGCTAGAGTGCTTGCCATGTCTCCTTATGTTTGAAAATTGCGTATTGCACATCCACCGAGGACTGAATATGAGTCCAACTGATCAGCCCTGGAGTCATCATACCATGGTCTACTGTATTAGAAGAAAGACTTGAAAATGTAATGTGAGTTGAGAACAATGTAGTGACTTCTTTGTCAATAGAATAATCGCAAGAGCAATCACTTTCATGGACTTTCTCTAACCAATAATTCCACCACTTTCAACGATTCGAGAAAAATTATATACAATAGTTATTTTCTGGCCTACCATGAACCTTGGGAATGGTCGAAAAACATACAAACTTATAGGGTATCCTTCCTTTGTGCATGGACTATGCTCATGGAGAGGGCATAAAAGAAGCCATGATTTCTCAACAATGGTTTATTGTCAAACATTATCAATATCCACATGAGAGATCCATTTAGATAGACCAAGTTGAAGCAAGTGAAATCAATGTGATTGGAAGGTTGGTGAGGCAAATTTGCATAGCAGAGTGGAGGCTAATGTCTCCTCCTTCACAATATTTGTTTAGGGTTTAGGGTTTAGTCTTTAGTTATGCACTACGGTAGGTACTACACTTTCCTTCAAATTCATCACATAGAAGTTATGAGATTCTTGTAGATCCATTTGCTGCTTGCAATCTAAGAAGCTCAGTTAGTTTTGTTTCCTTTTACAGGCTCTATAAATTCATTTTCATAAATATGATGGTTGCCTAGACCTGAATGGACAACATGCACTATCAGACTTTGAACATTGTCAAATAGTGAAACATAAAATCAAGAAAAAATTCCTTACCCAACAACAAATCTGTTGTGGTTTGTTGAAGATATCCTCCCTCAAAGACCAGGTTCCAATGACCCTAATTAAGATGTGTCAATTGAGATTGTCCACAATTCTCTTGAAATCCCATCCACACGAAACATCAACACACCAAATACAACAAACAAATGGCAATAAGAACCTCAATTACATGACTCTTCAAATAAAGGGTGCCTTTTGGGTTTCATTGGTTGGCTTGAAATGGCAGCCCAAGCAACCCATCCCTTCTTTCTTTTCTTCCTCTCTTCATTTAATTACCCACATAAAAACACCATGTCAAACCTATAACTTAATTTTGATTCTCCACACCTAGTAAAACATCTAATAGTAAAAATTTCACACACCCTACTACTAGGAATCATCATCCTAGCATGTTTAACTTTCGTTTTCTCTTTCAACTTTCTTAATAAATGAAATGGAGAGGATTTAGAGTTGCGTTTTTTTCTTGAGCTATATATTGATAGTTACAAATATAAGCAAATCATAAGCAATCTAGCTTACTTATTACTACTCCAAGTCAAGCATTTTGTTTGTTTGCACTTCCTCATACGAATTGTGCTTTTGGTATAGTTCCCTACTACTACTACTCCATTGAGGAATTGTTGAAAGGGGAGGGGGGAGAGGGGGCGTGGAAATCATACCATATATCTTTGGGTTGCCTTTACCATACATTCATTTTTGAAGAAGAAGATGGAGAAATTCCCATACACAGTCTGCATCTTTGTTATTGTGGCAGTGTGCATGTATTGTCGCTCAAAGTGTCCATCAAAGTGTCCATAGTGTGTGAAGAAAATTGAATCAACAAAGAAAACATTGTGTATGTTGATCCAACAAAGGGGAGAATTGATACACTCATTGCCAAATGGAGGAATAGAAGAATCATTTCTAGCAACATTATTGGGCATCTCTAGGTGAGAATGGCACTAGTTGTCATGTGCTTAGCATGCACTTGCCAGGTGAGCTGGAGTGTGACCCGTTTCGTCGGTGGCCAAAGTTGCAAAGCCATGGCAATTCATATGATGAGCCATTATTGAGCACGATCCTCACTCTCAAACCATTGGAATGCCCATCTTTGCCTCCTCTATTGCTCCATTGCCATGCTTTTGAGGCAATCCAAATTTTTGGACGTTCAAGCAAGTGAGTGATTAGATTACAAACTATGCTTTGTACATTCAATTGCACAATGGATGTCTCCACACCACTTAGGTTTACATTAGCCCAGCAGCCCCTTTGTATAATAGATATTTACGGGTAAGTGACTCATTGCTGATATAAATCCAGAGATGTCTGTGATGTAGATATGATGCATACATGATGGCTTCAAAGTCTGAAATTGTCATCCTTCTTAGTGCCCAACACCAAACATGTAGGATACCACATTTTAGTCATAACCAATGTTTGTGAGTTCTCTCCTTTTTTATCAGCTTGAAACACTGGTTCTTTGCCAGTTCATTCAGAAACTAGAAACCAGAAGAGGTTATAAGAAGATCAAAGAACTACCCACCAGTGTGATAACCATTGGAGAGCCTGTCTATGTTCTTTGGAATCTTATTTAGTTTCCAAGATTTTAGGGGTTTCAGTCCAAGAAAGAGAGGGTGAAGGACATCACCAAAATAAAAAGGAGAGAAATTGTTGGATTGTGAAAAACTTGAGAAGCTAGTGCGGAACAATTGAGTTCCTTCACAATTATTGTGATTGATTTTCAGTACTTGGGTCGTCTGCATGCTTCTTTGATTCTGAAAGAAACCAAAAGGTCAAAGACAGTTTCAGAGCACATAGGCTTGGAGAATGTGTACAAACTTCAAAACCAAATTCAAAAGAACCAATTGTCCAAAGGTAGGGCTTTTCAAATCACCTTGATCACCTCCCAAAATTGTCCAATTTTCATGAGCAAAAACCTCGTAGGCACGTAAATTTGCACTCTTCAGAGGTTCTTTACATGTTCCTATTGGAAGCTTAGACTGTTAACAAAGCATAGCAATATAATGCAGCCACAACTAGTCTGCAATTGCAGATCCAGTGAATGCAATTAAGGTTCTGGAAGATGCACTGTTTTGAGCATGGAATTCAATAGTAATGCAGAGTATTTAAAAGCCTTCCCTCCAAGTCTCAATAGGAGGGTAACAGAACAGAACTCAACAACACCACCTGAAATTATCACTCAGGTACCTCATCATCCCACTGACATAATTTTTCATGAGGCCAATTTCAATACAATCAAATTCTCAAATTGTCTGCATGAAATTTCCAATCTTTCTACTCAGCGAGTTTTATTATATGATTAAAAAATAATATTCTATGAGATGCATGGTCTGAGCATTTGATTCTGCTTGAAGATTGAATTTGAAGAGCTGCATTCAAACAGTGTTCTGATTTAGTTCAATGCCCTAATTTACCAATATGACACTGCATGTCTCCTTGCACACATGTTTTGAACCACATGTGGGTTTTGGTGGGGGGTTGCGATGTAAAGACTATTGTTCAGTCGATTGGTCAGAATTCACAAAAGTCTGCAGATGATCAAAGTGCTTCACCACATTCTTATGTGACTAGGGTGGACAAAATACTCCCCAAAGACATGATTGCTGAAATTGCAGCACCACTGGGAGATACCAGTCCTATGCTATGGAGTCAAATCTGTATGGACATTCCTGAAATTGATGAAGCTCCTGTGGCACAGGTTCCATACCAGATTCCTGTTTGAAAAAATCAAGAAAATTTAACTTTGTGATAGGAGAGAAGAGGTCTAACCAAACCAAAATGGATTGATCAGATGAGAACATACCTCATTTAAATTACTACAAAATCATAGCTAGTTTGGATAAAACTGTGAGTTTACAGTTTGCTAACAGTTATGATGAACACATCAGGAGGACGAAGCCTTCACACTTGTCACCACCCGTGAGAAAGTGCAAATTTCTCAGCATCATCATGAGCTTGCAGCTTGCAACCCCAAATTTTTGGTCAACAACATTGAAGAAACATTGGACACCCAAGAGTCAATCCCTGAAGTTGTTGTTATGGCTGATATCATGGAAGAAACATTACCTAGCAGTGATGAAACATCTAGAACAGTTGAACATATGATGAACGTTGAGCTATGGAGCCAAGCATGTATGGAAATTCCTGCAATTCCCAACACTGATCAGGTACTGTGAGACTGACAATGGGGAGATCATCTCAAATATATTTGTCCATCATTTTTTAGTTGCAAAATGTTGTCAAGGAATTACAACCTTTTTAAGCGTTGTTGTTTCGGGGACTTCGGAGAAAAATCCCAGTGTAGTTGAAGGGCAGGTTATTTTCAGTAACGAAACTTTTTGGAGTTGGTGTGTGAGAGCCCTAGGGCAGGGGATGCCTTCCATGGAAGATCCCTGGAAGCAGGGGATTTTGTTTCTGCAATCTGCACTTTTCAAACATGGTTGTTACACTGGGTAAGGCACCTTCTATCAGGGGATTATGCTGTGGACCTCAGGCTCCACCCTTGGGTCCTACAGCGTGATCTCCTGATAGAAGGTGCCTTACCCTATGCATAAACCATCATCACCTGCATTTGCCACTGGGATTGACCTCAAGCAAAAGTTGAGATCCAATATGATGAGGCAATTGTAGGCACATACTGCAGTAGTACAATGTGATTCTACTCATGTACTTCATGATTGCAAAATTTCATCAATTATTTTATGCTTGGTGCTGATGATCACAACAATTGATGAACTTGTGCAGGTAGCAGCAGTAGAAGGAACAATTGTCAATACACACACAAATGATGTCATTGAAGGTGCTGTTATTGAGCATCAGGTTACTGACATGGAGGTCACTGAACTTGAGCTTGAAGTCATGTTATTTGAAAATGCAGAGCCTGGCCCAGTTTATGAGCTCACCAAGAACCTTGATGATGCACCTGCAAACCATAACCTTGAGCCAGAAATTATGCCACAAAGGTCTGAAGAGCCACCACCTAGGATGGTTCAGGATGGTAGAGTTGAGGCACTTGGTGTCCTGGTTGCACATGGAGCTTCATAAAAGAAGCTGGATTTGCAGCTCAAACTTACGATCATCCTTGAATTTCTCTGCATGAGAAAAATGAAGTTTCCACTGTCGTATGCCACATAATTTCCTGAAGACTCTCTCGTGATTATCGTTGTGGTTGTGAGATTAGGGCCGGCCCAATGTCTGTACTTAGGTACCAATTACTGCACATCCAGCATAGGACTCAAAAGCCTTCAACCCACATTCAGATCTTGTGCATCATTTGTCAAATTGATATGGTTGCAGCACATTTAGCTACCTTGGAAACAACCCATCAATGCTCCACGCAAATTTGCATGATAAATCCTTAGAAATTTAATGGGTGCTGAAGATTGAAGCTCATTGTTTCAACTTTTGATGTTTACACTGGAGTGATTTGTGGAGCACTGAATTCGAAAATTTCTAGGGTAAGTACCCAAGTAGTCACCAATTTATATTCTTGATTCCTGCCAAAACAGTCAGCTCAATATCTTTCAGTCTTGATGCCATTAGTTAAGAGGACATTCCCGATATTACATGATATTTAACAAGCCGCATCAATTTTTTATTTTTTGGTTTTTCGGGAACGTTACATAACATTACAATTCTAAGTTTACATCTATGAATTTTAAAGATTTGGTCCAATTTTATTGCTACTTAGCTACGATGAATCTAACATGATGATAGATAACATTTTCGATCTGAATTGGTGAAGAATCCTCTTTTCCTTAATATGGAATTATCATTGATATTAGAACATAAGAGCACCTCCAATTTGCATTGGTAAAGAGCTATCATTGAGATTAGAATATAAGAGCATCTCCACCTCACATTGATCAACAGCTATCATTGATATTAGAACATGAGAGCATCTCGACCTTGCATTGATAAAGAGTTATCATTGAGATTAGAACATGAGAGCATCTCAACCTTAAGCATTGATAAAGAGTTATCATTGAGTTTAGAACATGAGAGCATCTCGACCTTGCATTGATAAAGAGTTATCATTGAGATTAGAACATAAGAGCATCTCCACCTCAACATAGGAGCATCTCCATCTCGCACTCATAAATTATATTTTTATATTAAAATCGGTTAATGTTTTATGCTCTTTGTCCTCACCCACAACTATAAAAAAAAAATCATTTCAAACAAAGAGTGAAAGACCATTTAGGCCTTTACATCTGAGCCAATAATTATCACTCACCAAATTTTTTTTAAAAAAATGTTAAAATGTCATATTATTTTTGAGCCGTTTATACCCAAAAAAAGGAAAAAACAACAACAAAGAATTTGCACTATCCTGCTGCAATATTTAACAAGAAGGGGTTACTCTTGACTGCTGTGGGGATGGAGATGCTCTCCGTCGGTGCTCAGTATGTCACTGTGGATAATAAAATTAAATGTCCAAGTTTAGCTGTTTTTTTTTTGGCAACCCCACCAAGAAAACTTTAACTGGAACTGCATAGATGTGGGGACTACTAATAGCAAACCACCTGGACCATTCATTATGATCGACCAATCAGTAATACTGAGCTGCAGTTAGGTCCAATTTATTACACTCGTTTTTGGAGGTGCACAACTTTGTTGCGCCTTTTGCCAGCCATGGCAATCTGCACGAATTTGGTGCAGAAAAACCAATTTCCTGAGCTAAACCGGCACATTTTGACTTTTCCTCAATACATTTTACTGTCTGAAGTTACATACTGAGCACCGTTGGAGACGCTCTAAGGGCAGTTGAGGGCGCTGTAGAACGTGTAAAGAAATGTGCCATGATGTAAAAGCTGATTGGCACCATCCATCTATTACTAACTGAAAATGGCTCGTACGTGGATGAAACCTTCAAGGGGGAAAATGCGTTTGCCTGATCATTGCTCTTCTTCTTGTGGCAGACGAGCCGATAGCTAGCACCACGGATTTGGTTTCCTCCGCTCTCGACGCATCTCGTGAGCAAGCAATTTATTCGTTACAATTTTACTAGTTCTCAAGCTCTTGAGGCGGCTTCTATTGAGCATTCTTTGGAGCATTTCGGTGCAGTATATGTGGAGTTCTGTGGGATTCTTCCCTGGTTTTTGCTTTTAGGGTTGCGTAGGGTTTGCCCAGTCGCGTCTTCTCTCACTCTCGTCGGTGGTACGAGGGTCTCACTTTCGATCTCAGAGATTTGATTTTTCTGTGCGGGTGGGTGTTTTGGTCGTGGAAGGTTTTTTCAAATCTGGTGGTGATCGCAGAAGGGGATTATTTTCATGCTGCAGGGGTTTGCAGCATTTGACTTTGCCTTGAAAATATGAAGATGGACACGGTGTTGAGCCAGCCTTCGGGGTTGCCGGTATCGCAAGGGACGGGGATGGCATCTACTCCGGCTGCTCGCCTGTTAGTGTCACGCGGACAAGAAGCCATTCGAGGTGCACTAGCACAGAAACGGCCGTGGGGCGAAATGGTAGATCGGTCTTCATTCGCGAAACCTGAGTCCCTGGGCGAGGCGACGACGCGGATTCGGAAAAACCTGAGCCATTTCCGTATAAACTACGGCATTGTTATAGTGGCCGTTGTGGCATTGAGCTTGGTGTTGCATCCAGTGTCTCTTGTCGTGTTAGGGTTTGTGCTGGCCGGATGGACTTATCTCTACCTCGTTCGCACGGAGCCCTTGGTAGCGTTCGGGAGGACTTTTAGTGAGCGGGAGGTTTTCGTCATCATGAGTGTGTTATCCATCGTGGTAGTGCTGATGACCAATGTGGTATCAATTCTCATGTCTGCCTTACTCATAGGAATGGCAATCACCGCCACGCATGGTGCCTTGCGTGTGCCTGATGATCTCTTCCTTGATGAGCAAGAGGCGTCTGGGGGTTTCTTGTCATTCCTAGGAGCTGGAGCCAGCGGTGTGCCAGTGGTATCTCATGTGTAGGTAGGCCTTGCAAGATTCTCTTGTCTGCTAGATCCAGACTCTTTCGAGCTGTGCAGGCACACTTTCCTTGATGTGCCACACATACAAATGAACAGATTGTTCCTCTCCTCAAGCCTATCCATGTTGAGTCCATCTTACAAACCACATGTTCAATACATATGCTTGTCTCCTTGTTGCAAATAGGATAGTCAGGAGAGAGGAAAAGACACTAGTTAGGTGCAGAATCCAATCAAGGTCAATGCATGGCACTCATCTGCACAGGTGTTGGGAACCCCTTAGAAACAGGATCATCAATTCTATATATGCATTTGCCCAACCCACATTGAGAGATGGATGGAGTGGAGCACAAAGATTTGGAGGCATTGTCGACAATCCCTGTCTGACATTCTTTTGATCTGGTGGCATGGTCAATAATTCCTGTTGGACATTCTTTCCTTTTTTTTTTCCAATTTGAAAGCCATGGTGGTGTATCCATTGAGTGAAGATGTCCTTGCTCACTTATTATCCGATGTTGCAATGTATTTCTTTAACCACTTTGTTGCTACCCTCCATTGTAAGCTTTCTCCAAAGCTCTTGTTTCTCATATTATGTGCAATTGCTTCCAGAGGTGTGCTGCTGCAGATCATGTATTTTTAACCCTGCAGATGGGTTCAGTTGTACAAACAGTTCACCTCTATGATGCCCATGACCTTCTAGTTTCAGACTACCCTGAACATGTCACCTAAATGATGATAATCTGTTAGCTATTGGAAAGCTTCAGAATGTGGGTCTGTGAGGCACGAAAACATTTCAGAGCTGGTAGGTGGGTTGTACTTATGGTTTGATGGTTGTGAGTAATGTTGCATGTTCCTGCAGGTTGGTGATGTCAGAATTTCTTTGTTTTATGCTTTGTAACACATTGGTACTGTGTAGCGATTCTAATTTAGTGCCTTGGAATAATCCTTGGCAGTTTTGCTTTGTACTTTTGCCACATGATTTGATGCAAGAAAAGAATGCCTGACTCTTACCACCAGAGGCGTGCGGTTTTCTGGATTCTTTCTGGCCACCTGGAACTTCAGCTGGTTAGTTGCTAGCCAGTATAATGGCTGAGTCTTTCCCTTGCTTCCCGACTTGCAACAGAAACTCGGTATACAGCTTAGTGGTGAAACTGGCCTATACTCATTTTACGGAGCTGATGAAGGCAGTGGGGAGGTTTTGTGATAGTGGAGAAGTCACTACCATACATGTTACTGTCAATGGTCCCTGAACAAGTGAGGGTTTGTAACTTTTGTTCATACTACACATTTTTATGCTTTTCTTTTCTTGTTATGTGTTGTTGTTTCTTCCCAGTTCTGTAAGTTCTTACTGATCTATGAAGTGATGTTTGGCACTGTGATGCTGAAATATTTGGAGCATTCTTCTTAGCAAATCTTCACTGGCAATTTATCCAAGTAAGAACTGTGCAACAACCAATGCTTCTTGACTTAAGAGATGAGATCCCTTTTGTCCTTCTGCTTATTATATATGTTACCGAAGCCAGATTTGCCAGCCAAGTGCATGCTTTGCTTACTGGCTGGAGGGTTTCCCACATTCAGAAAATTGAGACTCTGACACAAATTGTATGTGTATCATCTCACACTGTCATACATGCTTCATGGCTTTTTGGATTCCTTTCTATGTTCTAAGCATGAAGAAACTTGCCATTAAAATGCAAGAAAGCTCCTGTTCATGCACAAGCTCCTTGTCAAATGCTGTTCATGGATGTTGGAGGTTGTTGATTGTAGTTATGACTTTGCACATGTTCTCCCTACCCATGGAGAAAATTAACTGCATTACTGATATCAAGAATCGATAGGGAGATGAAATGGCTGAACACTCTATTGTGTTTGCAGTAGAATTCTTTCAATCAATCAATATTTCCAGGCTTATTTCTTATTCCTTTGTTGTTGGTCTATGTTCCGAAAGCAAGTCATAGTGTCGTATAAGATTGGCAAGCCATGATTCAATAGGATGCAGCTTTCAGTAATGTATACGCATATAGATTTGCTGAAGTACACACATAATTGATTTCCTGTTTTATTTATGTTTGCTCCTTAAAACTCTGGAGTAGGGAAATAAGCAGACCATGTCACTCCAGAGTTCTGGCAAGTTTGCGCAAATCTTCTTGCCGCCTTCCCCTCATTGTCATTTTTGATCTCATAAAGAGTTGCATTCAGACCCATGATGTTCAGAACTCAGAAGAAATGGTTTTCAGTAGATTCTGAATTCCATTTACTTAAAATCCTCTTTTTACTGTCAGACTCTGTCCTTGATTTGTGAGAATTGACTGGTGCTGCACTAGAGAAGGTGGAAGCACATGCCTGCAGATAGATAAAGTCTTCATATATCTGATTTGATCTTCAATATGATGATCAAGCTCCCTGTGATACTGAAGACACAATTTGTGGGAAGAGGGAACCCAGGGATGTGAGCAAACTGCAATCTGAGAAAAGGGAGATAGAATGCCAGAATTTAACAGCTTTACTTCAAACAAAAACAAGGATTACAGCAGCAGGAAAAAAATCACCTGCCCATTTGGACGTCTGCAGGTCTTCCTACTCCAGGGAAGGTACTGTAAGCAAAACCCACCCCTGGCAAAACAGTGACATCCTAGGGAGGAAGAGAACAAGCCCTTCAAGCCAACAAGTACTCAAAGTCAGTGACGACCTGCAAGTCACAAGTGTGCACACCTGAGCAAAAACAGTCTCATGCGCTGACAGTGAGTAAAATGGTATGGTCTAAATTGGATTCAATCTGAGCTTGTTGGATTCTGCTAGATGCATACATGCAGCTGCTACAAATGTCGTTAAGGAAGAAGGCGTGAGAAGGCAGATCAGTTTGGCATTGTTTAGGGTTTCGGGTTCAAGTGTGAGACATCCTCTTTAAGATCTACAGAACGGATCCAGCTTCAACTCCGTTCGAGAAAAAACACAGCCTCACCATATTGTCTTGCTCGTTCCAAATTTACCCATTTCGTCGTTAGTGTGCAGGAACAAAATGGCGGCGATCATGAGTTGTTACGATAGCCACCATCTTGCTACTCGCAATCCTGTGATGCAGGAAGATAAAGCAAGGAAAAAGAAAGCTCCAAAGCCCAGTGAGATTGCCACTTTCGCTTGATTACAGAAGGCTTTTGCATCCGAACAATCGTAAGAGTCAAGGATCGAAACGGCACCTGTTTGTAGAAGCTGGGCCATTGCAACGCCTACAGAGCTCGCTGAGAAGAGAAGGTAGGCAAAGCCCTGTGTATCAACCAGCCAATCAGAGCACTTGTCAAGTCATCAACTTCCATATATATGTAGAGAAAAAAAGTTTAGGGTTGCAAGACGAAGTTTGAGCACTCAGCTAAATCATCATCGGACAAGAAAATTCAGAGCTTCAAAATCTTTTTTTTTCTTGCAAAACTTTGCTCCATAGTGAATCCATTTCAAGTACAAACTTCGTGCATTACCTGATCGTGTCCAAAATCGAACCACACTTGGAAAGTTTCAGGAAGAACCAAACTGCCTCGAACAAAAGTCCATACAGCAAGCCAAGATTCCAGAAAAGAATACACGCAGATTATTCCGTTCACTGCTACAACATACCTGCAACGTAGATGGATTCAATGGGGCTCAGTAATCAGACATGCAGTGCAGCAAGAAACAGATCTAGACTTTGCGAAGAACCCCCGGAGATTAACACGAAGATCTGTAGACGACGAGGTGGAGATACAAACTGATCTATCCGATGCATGCATGCACGAGGTATCTCATTGCAGCCATCCTGAGTTGCTGCGATATTGCCAGACTCAGTACTAGACGTTCCTGCACCAGTTCTGAAGAGTCGTCTGATATGCAGTGTTTGTTGTGGATCTTGAAGAGAGAACGACTTCGACAAATCTACAGTGTTTGTTGTGGATCTTGAAGAGAGAACGACTTCGACAAATCTACAGTGTCTGTTGTAGATCTTGAAGAGAGAAGAACTTCAACAAATCTGCAGTGTTTGATGTAGATCTTAAGAGAGAAGAACTTCGGCAAATCTGCAGTGTTCGTTGTGGATCTTGAAGAGAGAAGTACTTCGACAAATCTGCGCAGTGTTTTTTGTGTCTGGAAGAAGAAGAGAGAACCTCGACTGCACTGCATTGATCAAGCTCATATTGTGCGGGAAGTTGTGTACACTCACCGATATGGATCATAGTCGTACCAAGCGACTTTTGAGAGCGTCCCTCGCACGTCATGTTTGTTTGTCCCCATGACGACAACGGCTGCTAGTGAAAAGAAAAACGAGAGAGCTCGGAACAGGAGAAGGAGAAAGTTGCTGCGCCGTTGTCCGCTTACGTTTCTATCGCCGAATACATGCACATCCACCGCGGCGTGATGTGCAGTCAGTGCACTAGCCTCAGTTCCATATTTCGGAGGCGTACCAAGCTCCATCGCCGCACGTTGTCACCACTCTATAAGTCCAGATCTCTCTCTCTCTCTCTCTCTCTCTCTCTCTAATAGCCACTGGCGCCCTCGATGGTTCACAAAAACTGCACAGGAGTACTACAGATAACCACCCCGATGTCCAGCAGTGTCTGCACTGAACAAAATTTCCTACACGTCCTGATCACGTTGCAAAGTCACCAGTAAACAACCAAATGCGAACTATCAAAGTTCGACACAAGTCGGGAGGAAGATCATACTACCTTCTAAGCACGGGAACAAGATCCTCGAAAAGATAATATAATACAAGAAGAACGGAACCAGGAATTGAGAAGTACAGCACCTACAAAAAAAAGCTCACGAGTTCACGACGACGCCGGACATTTCTTTTCACAAAAAAAAAGCTAGTCCACTCAGAGGAAAGCTGCAATTACAGTTTCCAGAACTCTCATGTCTACGGATCAACGTATCGGCCCAGCCGTGTCCGTTGCACACATATAGAAAAAGCTCGAGGTCACTAGTATGCGCGGATGATGTACATGAAGGTCTGCAGCGAATCCGGCACCAAAAATGCACCAGTTTAGTTTGAAGCTGGAAAAAAAATTACAGACCGACCTGCAGCAGCATCGATCCCGCACGACAAAGAAGAATGGTAATACTGACGAGAGAGTCCTCGCGACGCTTCTTGGTCACAGTCGAGGAGAAGAAGTGCGTGCGCGGATGCAGCAAATCCTTACGTGAACGAACGAGCGAGCGAGCGAGCGAGCGCGCGCGGGGATCGTCGTGTGGCGCGCGGGATTTTGATTAGGGTACAAGACGTGGCGGAGCTAGCGATGACGGTGGCGGCAGACACCATTCACACAGCGTTTTTTTGGGGGCGTTTTTTTCGGGATCGACTTTCCTAACCGTCGGTTATCAATCTATTAAATACATTATTATCAATCTATTGGAATGCAAAGGGTATGTTTGGTGGGAATATTTCTCACAAGCCATTAAATTACTTTCAATTCAAGACCCAATTCCATTTGATGCGAATGATCGTATGCATTTTTTTTAAATAAAAAAAATGATTTTCAAAGTCAATTACAACTTGGTATGTGTAATAAGTATTGTTCATGAACTTGCTCTTGAGTTTTAGAACCTAAAGATCTCTAAATTTTTAACTTAAAAAATAAAATATTAAATCTTGTTTTCCCTTTTTTTTCAGAATTTTTGACAACCATAGTAGGTTCTAGAAATTTCCTATTTTGTGAAATTTTGGTAGGTAATATAGTTGTTCATGAAAAATTTGTTTGGTCCTCGCTTTTGACAAAATGCGACTCAATTTCATCAACTTCCCTCACATATTTTGGCAAGCTGTTTTCATCATCATTATGTATTGAAGAATGGGTTTTAAGGTTTAAACATCCTCATTGCTACATCTTGCTTCAAGTGATACACAAGTGCATTGGTGAGGGGGCCAAGGGGAGGAGAGGTTGGAGCAAGCTATAGATCCAAATTGTAATAGATTGCTTGGCCGTTGGTGTTCAACTTTCAAGTTTAACAACTGAGTTTCAACTTTAAAACAAGAAGTGCATTAGTGTGTGACATTTATAGTTGAGTTACACAATGCAATGTGCACATTGCATCATCTTTATGAATAGTAACTTGGTCCTTTCCAACTTCCGTGATGTTCATCTCCAAATCTTGGTTTTAGAATTACCAATGAATACATTGTGTTCAACTTTGAAGTTTGCAATGTTTCTCCAATCTCAACTCTTCAATCTTGTTAGATCTCTTCCATTCACTATCCATTGTTCAAGCATTAGTGATTAATTTTGTGACGTTTTTCAATCTTAGGAGTTGGATCATAGGTGTGTGAATTTGCATAAAAAACATGCACGACTTCACATTTGTTAAACATTTCAAACCTATTGCCCTTTTGCTTGTTGAGTGTTGTGAATTGTTGTTGTTTTTCTTGCCTAGTTGATTTATTGTCAGCTTCAAGATTTGGATTTTGTTCATCATGGTTTTAATCATTCTTTTGAAGAACTTTAGGCATAAGTTTTTAAAAATAATCATGTCCCTTTTGGTTTTGCATTTGATGTTAGTTATAGCCAAAAACCTTATGAGCAATGGTGACTTTATGCTTTTTGATATAGTTTGAAGAGGTTAATAGGAGGATGACTTGTGCATGAGTGTAAAGCCTAAGCTCAATGTGATTTTAATCCGTCTACATGGATGAATTTGTTCATAGAGGATTGATTTCATATGGATGAATTTTATTTATGAATTGGATTAAATAAATAATTCATTGAATGAAATTCATCCATGATTGGAAGATAAATCCATGATTAAATTTTATTTATATCCATCTTGATTTGTTGTCCAAATATTAATGTCTCAAACTTGAATGTCATTTAATAATGATGGATAATGTGACTATAGGGGAAAATATGATGATGGGACCAAAATAATTAAATTTTTAAAAAAAATCATTTTCATCAACAATGTTAAGCAATTCAAAAATTATTGTCATGAGATGAGTAGTAAACCCCCTTTGCATTGTTGTTAACAACATCATATCCTAGGGGAGACACTTAGTGTAAAGTTTGGGACATATGTGCGTCAAACAACCATTTGTAAAGGGGGGGGTATTAGATAATTGTCCAACCCATTTTTTATCACCTTATTATTATCTAATTTCTTAATATATACATATTAAAGCCACATTATAATGATTATAATCCATTATTTCATATTATTGCATACCCTATATTATAATTAAATTGATTATTTGAATAGAATATACCTTTTTAGAAAACTAATTAACTTATATTTTTACCCAACAACCAATATATTGCACCTAATATTTTTACTCACATATTTTTTACTTTTTTTTTTAACTAATGTCCCTTGTAGGCATCATATATGTATTTTGTGAAAAATTAAAGCACTTTGAAAGTAAATAATTATTGAAAAAACCCCATTCACATTTATGATAATAGGTTGTTTGAAGAAAGCTAATTAAAGTGCTTACAACTAAAATTTAGTTTATTTCAAAAACTCGTTGTCATCAATGACATTAGTTGATGACATTAAATGGTTCAAAGATATTTAAAGCATTCAAAACCCATTGTTGTCAACAACACTACATCAATTTGCTTTACATATATATATATATATATATATATATATATATATGAAAAAAAAACATGACCATAGGATGGATGTTAGCATGATAATAATGGTAATATAGTTAAAATATATTGAAAATAATGACATTTTAAACCATAGCCATCAAATACATTTATAATAGAATTTACATATATTATTTAACAAAAGTTATATCATATATAAGTAAATTGTGTTTCATAAAGCTTTAGGTAATTAAAATTAGGAGGAAAAAAGTTTCATTGATAAGATAAAAATGATAAAATAAAACATTCATCCATAATTTTGATGGAAGTTCTTTAAATTAGAAACGTGTAAGTTCAAAAAAAATTCATCCATACATTAGATGAATGAAACAAATCATTCATCCATAATGAGGATGAATGCTTATGAAATGAATTTGTGCTTCCAAAACATTTAGGTTCTGAAGTTGCCATGGGCAAAATTTGTTGTTGATTTTGATGGGAGGGTGTACCAAGTGAAATATTAAATGTGCAATGTGATTGAAGGTTGAGGATAGGCTTTCAGTGTTGAAGTGGGAATTGTTGTGAAATCATGTTCATCAAAGGAAGGTTGTTATTATATTCTAGGTGTAGCAATAGGGGAATATTATTATTTGAAGACAAATCAACATGTGTAAAATGAACACTTGTATGTACAAAGAAAATGGGATTTTATTTTGCAATAAGTAATCGTAGGTGTGTGGTAAAAAAAAAAAAAAATTGGTTCAATGTGCATTCATTTTTCATTTGTTTTGCAAGGTAGAACCATCATTAAGTATGAGCAAATGCAATCATTGTTTGCCTTTCTCAAACTGCTTAACTACCCAACCAAGCATCGGGGTGATAGTGTAGGTTGAAAATCTTGGGCTTGCCATGTGTTTTGTCTATGTTGGAATTTGTCCATGATTTGACAAAGTTTGTGCAAGTTAGGGATGTCTTCATGTGTGATTACATTTTAGTTTTAAAAATTACCAATTTGTTTTTGTAAAATGTATAATGATCCAACATTTCATTTCGGCCTCAAAACTTTCGAATTCACAAATTTTGTTGGAAACCAAAGTTGTAAGATTAACCAAAATTGGATGATTGACCGCAATGATGGCACATAACACTTAGCTTTAACATCATTAAACAATTTCACATGGTTAACTTTATTGACTCCTTAATTAGGAACCATCATGTAATTATTCAATATGGTTTTGATCAACCAATCGAAGTTGTGAAAGTCCAATGCACCTTTGCATGATTTGTTGGTGCTTGAATTGAAACAAAGGTTTCTATATCATGTCCAAGATATTGTCCATCTTTACATGTTTTGGGCCAACTCTTATTCACATGGATGTCTAGGTAGGAGCCACCAAGAACCTTTGCAATCCAAAACTTATCACCCAATTTACATTTTGTCACTACAATATAGCCCACTTACATCACATTAATTTTTTTCCCCAAATAGCCGTAAGAGCTTACCCTTTTAGTGTAACCTTGCCACTCATGCTTCAAATTTTTAAACATAAAAAGAAACCCTACTTGGGAGAATTGTAATAGTTCAAATGTTTTGTAGTTATGAAATTAAGGGCAAAGCTAACTTTTTTAATAATAATGAAGTTATGACCATTCCACCCAACCCATCTTGGTTCCTCAATTATTCATCTCATAGGAATTTCATTCAACCCATGTTCGAGACTCATATTAGTTCTCCAAGTTCTATATGATGGTGCTAAGAGAAAGCCTTAGGAAAAATGCAACTATTCAGCCCTTCTTAAGAGAGCTCCCTCCCTTGCCATGCCCTAGAAAATGGGGAAGGACCCATGTGGCCAACCCATGTGACTTTGGTGGGTTGTTTTTTTGGACCTATGGAATGGTTTGGAATGTCAGAACTTTTTTTAAACCCTAAATTAGAGAGCTTCTAGAACCACGTCTTTTGTTTTGTTTTGTTTTGTTTTGTTTTGTTTTTAGAATTCCTTAAAAAAGGCCAACCTAAAGTTGGAACCTGAGTGAGAGTCTTGAGTTCATACCACCCATCATCATTTTGATCAAGTTATCCTTTTGGGTTTCCATAATAGGAACTTGCTCTATCCACCAAACATTATTTATTACCTTATAAAGAATTAGAAGATATAGTCTAGTTTCTGACACTTTTGTAACTACCCAAATATGCTTAACATGGTATATGTTGTCCAATTTAGTAGCTACCATAGCTTCTATGTACCCCAAGCTCAAACTATCTAACCCCTTGGCTGGCTGGCTGGGCTTCAAGCTAAGCTGCAACATAAGTATTTCCACAATTGAAGCAAAAAAAAAAAAAAAGTTAGAACAAGGATTGCTAAATGAAAATGGGGATGATATGAAATTCAATGTTGATGAAATTTCATAAATACTTGGGTCATGGCATATATGGGCATTGGTCCATCCTTTTATCTTTGCACTTCAATGACATTTTATCATCTCACCTTGTATATCATGCTAGCTACATGAATGACTTCAAAATACAAAATTTTTATTTTTTATTTTTTATAATAGTAATTTCTAGAAAATTGTCAACCCATTGTGTCAAAGATTCAGAAAACCAATGAAAATAAAAGTTAGTCCACTTTTTAGTATAGGTCCAAGGAACTTGCACTTTAAATGGTTCTTTCTTTGGGTTGAATTTTGTTTCATAGGCTCAAATACTTAACTCATTTAAATAAACTAGACAATTGCACACATGTTATATGCAACTTTTCTTTCTTATTTTATATATTTCTTCCATGTCAAAAACTCCAAAATTCCAAATTTTATGTGCCAAAGTTAGACATTGGAAATATATGAACTATTTGGTGGTTACTTGCCGCACTCAACTAAAGACTATGATAATACATGTCCAATTTGTAATTATAAAGCATGATGGTTTGTTGTCTTCCAATATGAAATAACAACATATGATTCCAGGAGATTCATTTATCACATCTATTGTTGCAAGAATTCAATTAAAATTTCATTCAATGCATTAGAATTCAATTCAATATTTACATCTAATGTCATTTGATATTTTCATTCAAAACAAAACTTAATTTTCAAATTGAAATCAATTCATTTTATTTTTTTCATTAATTGATCAATTGATTATCATTGTTAGTTAGTGAGTAGTAGTGTGGAGCCCAAGTGGATTTGTGGTGTCTATGAAGGCTACATTCAAAATTCTTGAAAGTTCCTGAACTTACTAGAAAGAGTGTTGTACCTTTGGTGTCTCTTCAACCATAAGGTGTTGTGCCTCTTCACCACCCCCCTTTGGTTTAGGGTTCCTCTCTCCTTTTCAAGAGTGGCTCAGCTTCTCCTTAGAGGTATATTAGCTTGAATGCCCACTTCTTCATTCCCACTTGCAACCCTCCTCCCAATGCCCCCCCTACCCAATTGTGGGTAGCATCTACCACACACCTACCTAATGGGGTTCATGTAGTTTGCTTTTCCAAGTTATGAAGCCCTTTCAAACCCTACTCTCCACATCTTCATTATTGGAGGAGAGTTAAAAGTGCCTCCTAAATTCCCTTAGCAAAAAAGGGGAAGGAAGGAAGAGCAGTGGAGACCATTGGAGATCAGAAGGCACCCAAATTTTTCAGCTGGATATCCATTTTTTGGGTCATGAGCAAAGTAACTCTTTCTTTGTAATGGCAATTGGGCCATGGTAGGTTCATCATCTATTCAGTCTTTAGCGCGCACACATGTTCATTGTCCAATTTGAGAAGTTTGAAATCTGATGATTTTTGCAGATTGTTTTGATGGGTTTTTGTTTTTCATCATTCATTTCTCTTGAGCTTTTTTTTGCTGGGAATTTTCAGTTGTGATGTGATCTTCTCAAATGTGTTGAAGTGTTTTTTTCTTTGCTTCAAATTTCAGCTTTCTTCATTTTCATCTCTGGGTTTTTACTCCCACCATGTTTGCTGTATGTTTGAATTTTGGGTTCTTTCAAAGAACAGCTTAATTCCATTTTTGCTGATTTTGGGGATTCAACTTTGGGGTTGAGATGTAGGAATGAGACCTAATTTTTACCTTGTCCTCCTTCAAATGGGAGAAGTCTCCAAAGATTGATCAATTAGATAAAATTTGAATGTGTTTGTCAGCTTGTTTCTAAATTGCCAGGTCTCGCCAAATTGCATTCAGTTCATTGAGAAACATGAAGTCATATGTTAGCCCAGAAAGAATTTCTTTTCCAGAGGATATCAAGTCCTTGCAATTGGTATAAAATACTTGAGAGCGCATCCTTCACATGCTTTTTAAGTGGTGATGGAAAACACAAAACACCATATCTCTGATTTCTGATAGTTTACTAATCCTGAAAAACCATTTGCCATCCAGATCAACATCCTCATATCACAAGTCTTGAGGCAGATTTTATGGATGTACCCAAGTTTATGATTTGTGGGTTGTGTGAGAAGTTTTGGCAACTTGGATATGTACAAGTTGATTAATTGACTCTCCCAATGGCCATCATCCACAACATTCAAGCTTTCACCTCCCGAAAACCAGCAAGGAGCACAAGTCTTGTTGTTGGCTCAGAGACCCAACATCCACAACAACAATGGATTTATGTATGCAAAGAAAATTCCTTCAGCTTCCTCAAGGTTGAACCAAAACATGCGAATTTACACACTCCAATTTTTACCAGAAAACATGGACCACCCAGTAGTTCATCACAAGCTGGTTACAAGGGGATGTTGCAAGCAACGTCTGAATCTTCAGAGCGAAGTTCTAGTCTTCAAAATCATCATCATCATCATCATCATCATTTTCCTCGCCCACAATCTAGTGGCACAACAAGTCTTTGCAGTATGTCACTCAGCAATATTGAATCTGCTGTCGCAAGGAGGCGGAGATTCATTTGGCCTCTTAGCTACAAAAAAAAGAGATCCACCATTGCACAAATGCAAGGACCCATCATTGACTCTGTACAAGAGCAGGTACATATGCTTATGGGTGCTCATAAACAAAAGGATGACCCCGATTCTTCCACACCCGCTCCCCTCGATACACCACATTCAATCCCATCATCAAGATCTGGTTTGGAAAAAGAAGAAAGGCATAACAAAGTTTCCTCATCTACTTTCACTAGATCCCATGCAACAAACCATAACAAGGTTTCTCGCACAGAATTGAGCATCACTTGAGCCAAATGCCTTGAAATAAACCAACATTTAATTATGTGTGTGGTCTTGAAAATGAATATGTGTCTTCATATTCATGGGTTTCATTCTATTTGTGCAATTCGCAATCGCTTAACCCTGAAAGAAAGCATGGAATAAATTATGGCCTTTTGTTTGGTGCTTTGTATCATGGCTGTCCATCATGACTTGCTTATCATATAGCCTAGCATTGTTAACATTTTCATGTAGTCAAATTGAAAAATTCAAGTAATTTTGGACATTTGTGTAGGTAGTGTTTCAAGCATTCTTTGGTTTTTTTTAATTTTTTTTACTATGCTCTTTACTACAAGGAAAGCAAATGAGATTTTGGGTGTTCAATTTGGTCTAATTCTTTGACTATTAAAAAGTGAATGAAATCTGGGTTCAAACTTCAATGAAGGAAAAGCTTTGCCTTCAAACCTAAGCACCAAATGAACTCCAAAAGAAACTGGTTTGGGAAAAACCTACACAAACTCACCAATGTCCATTGCTTACATAATTAAGGAGCCTTGGGGGTGTGTGAAGCATGGTCAATCTACTTGCAGACTTATAAGGAGAGACTATGGCAGACAGACATGAGTAGTTGTAAGAACTAAGAACCCCTCCCCTTCCTACACCTCATGATCATGATCTATGGATGTCTAGATGGCGGGTATTACGCGTCATATAAAGAGTTCTTTCTCTCATATGGCGGGTATTACATGAGATGTATACGGTTCTTTTGCTTGCATGGCGGGTGTTACATGCAATATAGAGGGCTCTTTCACTCCTATGGTGGGTGTTACATGACATATAGTGGGTTCTTTCGCTCATGTGGTGGGTATTACATGACATATAGTGGTTTCTTTCGCTCATGTGGTGGGTATTACATGACATATAGACGGTTCTTTCACTCATGTGGCGGGTATTACATGACATATAGATGGTTCTTTTGCTCATGTGGCAGGTATTACATGACATATAGAGGGTTCTTTCACTCATGGTGGGTATGACATGACAAATAGAGGGTCCTTTCACTCATATGGTGGGTATGACATGACAAATAGAGGGTCCTTTCACTCATATGGTGGGTATGACATGATAAATAGAGTGTCCTTTCACTCATATGGTGGGTATGACATGACAAATAGAGGGTCCTTTCACTCATATGGTGGGTATTACATGACATATAGAGGGTTCTTTTGTCGTATGGCAGGTAAACCCCTCTATGTGGGATTGGGTGTAAGTATTGAAAATAAGGGGCCCTACATTTACACAAAAAAGAAAACTAGGAGGGCTTTATGGATATCTAACCCTAAAACTCAAGCTCTACCTTGATGTTGTACTTGGTTGCATGTATTACAAGTCAGTATGGCAAATGATCCTCCACATAATGCATTAAAAAAAACACACTTGAAAAGTAGAATGTGTTTCATTTTCAACTTGTCCCTTGCTACATAAACACGCTACGATAAAAGAAAATGTGTGGAGTTTTATCAATCCCATATGTGAGTCCCAATTCAACCTCCAAGAGATGAAAACTTGTAGTAGCTAGACACTTTACTTTAACCATTTAGGAGTTCAAAGTTCAAGCTTTAGACTAATTTTTAGGCAACTATATAAATTAGTCAAGTACACCCATGGATAAATATTAGGGGAATTATACATTTTGCTTGGTTGGTAAAGTTTTTGTTACCCTTTGGATTGCTCTAGTGCAATTGGTTAATGTCTTAATTTTTCCCTACTTTTGCTTTGCATGTAAGTATTTGAGTTTTATGTTTGCTTGGGTTGTGTGTTGCTTCACACTACCAATGATGATCAACTATTTTTCCCCTCTTCTTATGTTCCCATATAGTTTTCAATAATTTATCATTAATTATGTCAATTTTAACTTTGATTTTATCTAAATTAAAATAAATATCATGGACATGAAAGGCACATGTTAATTTATCTTTTCATGTCCATTTTGGTGAGTAAAGGAAAAGAATAAGATAGTTAGGCTTGAAAATGAATTTAGATATGGACAACCATATGATAGATTTTGAAAATTACCCATATATATTAGTTTCTTGTTCCTCTTGACATTGGAATTTAAAGGCATGTAATTCTTTTGCAACATATACAAAAATGGAATATGAAAAAATCATTGTACAGTTAATATGCCTTTCCACATTTTCCAATGAACTTGGTAGTGAACACATCTTTGAATTATGGTAATTATTATTTTTTAAAAATTTGTATTTAATTTTAGTTCTTTGGATTAATTATTTATGAACAAAACTATGGCAGACATGCATATCTCCAAACATAAGTCAATATCCAAACATATTTATTTATTTATTTATTGTTTCTCGTCTTTTTCTAATGATCTTGATGATTATAGGTGCATCAACTGAATGTTTTAAATACATGTTTGAACTCCATAGGCAATTGAGTAACAAGAAAGAAGCAAGAAGAAAATGAGCTTGTTTAGAAAACAAATTGTTTGCAAAAAATGCATTAGACCCCTCCTTCCCTCCCCCCAACCATTGTGAAACCTCATAAATCTTTCGTTTCTTATCTATTTTGAGCAATTTAAAAAGATATAGGTGTGTCAACTTGAGCTCTACAATACGTCTTTGAACCCCTTAGGAGATCAAGTTATGTTCAAATATCATTAACTCCAAATGCTTACCTTATCAAACCAAACATTACTTACAAACATCATCTTCCTCATTTTTTGTCCATTTTGAATAATCTTTGTATTTAATAGAAGCCCATAATATCTCTTTGAACTCCAAAAGTAACCAAATTATCTCCAAGGAGTCAAGATCTTTGAAGGCTTAAATGTTTGGACAAAGACTTATTGACCCTATTATTTCATACCTTTCGGATATTTTTGGAATGTGTTACCATTTGTTATTCCCAGATCTATCTTATTATGAATTCACATGATTTAACTTAGGCCCTTCCTTAGAATCCTACGTTAGATCACCAAGTAGTATTTACTTGAATAGTCCACATTCAATAACAACATGGATCATCAAAATAAAAGGAAATCTTCACTTTGACACTTTGGGCAAATAATCTTACTTTAGACAAGCAATTAGTTTTTATTTCGTAAAGAACAATTGATAAAAAGAAACATCAAAATTAATGGGTAATTTTTCAACTTAAATTTTATTTTGGGCAAAGTTAATTCCTATGGTGTGATAAGCACGATCTATACAAGGAATTCATATTCATCATAGCTTACATTAATATTTTATTCTAAATGACATAAGATGTTTTGAATGTATTATTAAGAGAGTCTAAAGGTCTTTTATCTTTTAAACTTTTCCTTAGGTTGTTTGTACTAGTTGCACAAAAATTATAATTGTCTTTCTCTCCTTACCAATATGTCATCCTTATACACATATTTCATTGATATATTCTATGTTTATCCTACATATTAGTGGAAACAAAGTAAATGTTGAATTTACTTGCCTACCCCTACATTATGAACAAAACAAATAGTTGTCACTTGTGTTCAACTTTATTTAGATTGGTAATTTTGCAAAGCCTATGTATGTTCGTACTCAAATTGTAAAATTTTCAAAGTTTATATGTATAATTACATAGGTAGTTGTAGTTAAACTTTATGAAAATAAGTTCAAATACCTAAGTCCAACAAATATATTAAGATCAATATCCCTACCTAGTAATTGGTTCACAGAGTTTAAACCAATATTGAACACATGTTGGGTGTAGGATATACACCACAATGTCCACATAGCCTGAATATCCAAACTCATTTATAGTTAATGTTAGTGTAATTGTACAAGGTTCTTACCAATGTTGGGCAATTCTTTGATTTTTCAAAGAACCGCTAGTTTAGGTAGTAGGAAAAATGGAAATTTAAAGAACTGGCCAATTCTTATTCTTTGAAAATAGTGAAACATGAGAACTAATTCGTTCCAATTCTTTATTTTTATTTTTTTTCAAATAACTGGTTGGTTCTGAAGGTTTCATGTAACATGGTCGATTTTGTGGCTGATTTTGTAAGAAAAAACAAGTTCATTGTTTAGTCAGTTACCAATTAGAACTTTGCATTGGCCTTGTTTTAACTAGGTATTTATCTAGGTATTAACCCATTTTTTTAGCACATGACTATCCAATTTTTAAAAAATTAATAAAATCCACTATGCATTTCTTTTGAGCATACTTGTCTACTATAATAAACTACATGATATGCATTTTTTGGGTAGACAGATGGGCAGATTGTAGAGCAAATATACACTTGTGACACAATTGAATAAGTTTCCTTTCAACAAAGGTGTGCTAACAACTTACAATTAAAACAAATAAGCTTTTGAGCAAGAAAACAAACAAGGAAGTAGAAGAAATCAACAATGCATAAACAAAGTCAATTATGGCAACCATAATCCATAGAGTTATATAATTTTCTAATGTACTGTAAGCTAAGAAAAGAGTAGATTAAAACCCATCTTGGGCCAATGAGGAACAAAGAACATGTGCCAAAACAAAAAGGGAATTGGAAAAGAACATCACAAAGTTCTGAAAATTCCTCTTGGTCAACTTCTTCCTCAAACTCTGCTTCAATTTTTTTTGTTAAATTCAATTTTACCTTGCATGCATCTGTAAGGTCAAAAGGCATAAAACATCCAAACCTTGGATCATCATGTTAGTTTTTATTGTCAACTATCATTTAGTCAAGGTGTTCAATCTAAAACTAACACCTTCGGAATGTAGTGAAAATTTTAGCAATTGAGAAAATCGTTTTTATTTTGATTTTGCTCGTTAGAATCCCAAAGATTTGTTGAGCCAACAAACCCACTACTAGGAACCTATCTTTCTTCGTGAACCACTAAGTCAATGCACATTTGCATTTGTCCAAATCAATGTGGGTGTAACGAAATGAATAAATTCCCATTCCACCAACAAGGCCACAAATTTTGCACTATTTTTTTGTGGTCTGAAACAAATTTTTGTACTCAAATTTTGAGTCTTATACCTAAACCTCTTTAGCCACCATAGAGGGCATCCTTATATTATAACATTGCATTAGCAAAAACAACAACAAACAAACATCATATTCAACAACCAACGAAGATGTAGTTTCACGCCTTAAGTAATTGGCCACTAGCCACATGTTTTTGAATGTCAAGTTGAGCATCAAAGCCAACATATTGTATTCCCTCTTCTTATCAAACCCACTCAAAAAGGAAAAGAAAGGTCAAAAAACTTCCAATGTTTGGTGCTTCATGTAAATCGTGAATTTTGTTAGTTCTGCATCAAATACATTTGCCTTTGGATGAACCATGTTGTTAGGGACAACCAAATTAACAACATCATCATGAAATTCACATGCCTTTGTTAAGATAAATTGCAATGCATCCCCAAGTAGATAATGTCCACAACTTTGATTCAAAACATAGCTAGTCACAATTGGTGACAATATTTTCACCACCACATCACAAATTGCCCAAGGTTTTGGAGATGGCACACGACTTTTGTAGTGCCATTGTTTGTCAACTATAACACAATGCAATCACATTTTGGTAAATCAATGCATCTTGGAAAAGAAAAACACGACTTGCAAACCTATAAATTATATTAATGAACACAAAACTCAAATTAAGTCAAATGAACCACCAAAGACCTTAAATTAAAACAAAACAACCACCAAAAACTTCAAATTCAATCAAACCCTAACCACAAAGCTAAAACTAAATTAAGTAAATTGTGAAAATGGTGAGGTTCAATCAGATAAGCCATGACAAAGCTCAAATTCAATTAAATAACTTATGGCAAAGGTCAAATTAAAACACCTAAGCCACCACCACAAACTTCAAATTGATTCATATGTTAACCATAAAGCTAAAATTAAATCTAACAAGCCAATAATAAGCCCAAATTAATTAAAATGACTTGTGGCAAGATTTAATTCAATCAAAGACATAGTGGCAAAGTTCAATTTAAATCAAATGACTAACGAAAACAATTAGTTCAAAAAAATCATGGCAAAGCTCAAATTAAATCAAATGATTTGTGGCAAAGTTCAATTCAATCAAAAACACTATCATAGAACTCAAATTACATCAAAGGATTCATGGAAAACGTTAATTACCTCAAAAAAACCATGGCAAAGTTTAAATTGAATCAAAAGATTCATGGTAGGGTTCAAATTAAATCAAATGACTTGTGGCAAACTTCAATTAGTTCAAAAAAATCGTCACAAAGAAATGAAATGAAATGATCTGTAACAACCTTAATTAAATTTTAAAAACCATGGGAAAGTTGAAATTAAATCAAATAACCAATGGTAAAACTTAATTAACTCAAAAAAATTGTGTCAGACTTCATATTAAATCAAATGAATTGTGAAAAAGTTCAATTAAATCAAATAACCCATGGCAAAGCTCAATTAGTTCAAAATCACTAGTAAACGTCAAATTAAATCAAATGATCCATGGAAGAGTTCAATTGACTCAAAAAATCATAATAAAACTCAAATTAAATCAAATGACCTGTGGAAGAGCTCAATTAAATCAAAGGAGATCATGGCAATGTTCAAACAAAATCAAATGACTCGTGGTAGCCATCAATTAGCTAAAAAATCCATGGTAGAATTGAAATTAAATGAAATGACCCATGCTAGATTTCAATTAGTTCAAAAAAAACATGGTAGACTTTAAATTAAATCAAATAAATTGTGGCAAACCTCAATTAGTTCAAAAAAACTTGATAGACCTCAAACTAAATCAAATGACTTGTGGAAGATTTCAATTAAATAGAAAAGACCATGGTTGATGCACTCCCAAGTCCTAAGTTAGACCTGAGATAGGCCTTGGTTTCCAAAACAACAGAACTATGGAGACTTGAGGGCACGTTCCCAACTCTTAGCACTAAAAGGGGTAGAGGGGCGTGCTGAAATTCCGAGATAGGACTAGGAAAAGGGACAAGTTTTAGTTACTTACTTAAACCTGCATCAAACTAACCAACAAATTGGTTAGTTCAACTTATGGAGCACCTTTAATGTTAAGACAAACCATGAATGACTCTGGACTCACAAGACTCACCATGGCCCGGACTCGGGGGAAACCATCACCTTCCCCCATATAGTATTTTATGCGTTATTCTGCGGCACTTACATCCATGGCTTTTTGTCCCAGGAGTCCCAAGGAAGAATCCCGAAACTATCCCGGTTTGGACTCTCGGAACTTTGAAAATTCATAACTCTTTGCTCAGACCTCCAATTGGGATGAGGTCTGAAGCAAACTTGTAGCTCTCCTTCAGAACTTTCTAACTGTGTTGCACTCCACCTACACACACCGGGGTCAAGTTGATTTTCGACTTTTAATGATTGGGAATCAAACTACCAGTTTGACTCTTAGCCTTTCTTTTTGCCATAACTTGTGCTACAAATGTCCAAATGGCTCATGCGAGGCCATTTTCGACATCTACACTTTGATAGCTTTTCAATGATATGAAGAACGCTTCAAAGTGAGTGTTTTGACCCCTATAATCGAGCTTTGAAATTTCAAGAGTCTCGGAGGACTCCCAAGTCCCCATTTCGAGAATGTGAATGTCATCTTCACACTCTTCCAAAAGTGGGGTTGCGACAATGGCAGAGTTGAAATTAAATCAAATGACTTGTGGCAGACATTAATTAATTCAAATACACCATGGACAAGTTGAAATTATATCAAATGATTCAATGGACCTCAATTAACTCAAAGAAATATAGTGGAGTTGAAATCAAATTAAATGACCTTAAGTAGATTTCAATTAAATTTTAAAACTGAGGCAAACCTCAAATTAAATCAAATGACCCACAACATACCTCAATTAACTTAAAGAAACCATGGCAGATCTCAAATGAAATAAATTAATATGTGGTTGAAGTCAAATTGTATCAAATGACATGTCAATTTGGAAGGAACAAACTATCACAATGTAGTCATTATGAAGCATTTAGAGGTCAAAGGTGGATTTCCAAAAGATGGTGAAATATGTTGAACTTCATTCCTAATCATAGGGAAAAGCTACCCCAAGATGTTATTGACAACATCATCAATGCAACAGTTGATATGAAGGAGATTGTTAACAAGGCCACCCAAAAACAATCATAGGGTTAAGCATGTATATAAATCAAATGGGTCACTGAACAAACCTAAAATCAATTCAAAAGGCTTCATGGAACTTGTAATGAACCCTAGATAATTAGAACCTTTAAAGCATAAAGCTACAAGGGTGAAAACATGAAAAAGGAGCTAGTTGCACCAAGATTAAAGTCCTTTCTAAGGACTATATTTTCCATTGGTTTATACTGCATTTTTCACACATTTTAAAAAACTAAATATCAAATTTGAAGCCAAATATGACATATAACATGATTTGTTTTGCATTAGCCTTACATTATAATCAAATCTATAACTTTACTTTGAACCATGATTACAAATTCAAAAATATAATAGTGTAGAAGGACATTCAAGTATTAAATCTAAAATGATATATGTATTTTTATTTTTTGAATGTTTTGAACACATGGATCCCTTCTTGTGGAATATATTAAATTGAAATAATTTGGTGAACATTTGATAAGGGAAAAGGTTTTTTGATACAAAAAACCACTTGTCCACATGTTTTTTTTTGAATGCTTTAAACATACAAAAAGACTCTTGAAGCAAGATGAATTTTCATGGAGATTTTGTAGTTGCAACTTTAAAAGAATAAAAAATTATTTTAAAAATAATGATATTTTTGATGTGTAATGTTCCCATGGTGATTTTTCAAATTTTCAAAACACAATTTTAAAGGACTATCCACACATACTTGGTACCTTTTTTCTTGCTTTCACCCACAAATAAATCAAATGCACCATTGGAACAACTTGAAATGAACTCAAAATGCTCCATGGAACTTGTAATGGGCTTAAAATAACTCAAACCCCTAAATTAGAGAGCATGTATTCAAATCAAATGTGCCATTAAACAAACTTCAAATGAATTCAAAAGGCTCCATAGAACTTGTAATGAACCCATGATAACTAAAACCTCTAAACCAAAGAGCATGTATTTAAGTCAAATGTGCCATTAGACAAACCTAAAATGAATTCAAAAGGTTCCATTGAACTTATAATGAACCCAAGATAATTGGAACCCTTAAACCATAAAGCTCAAAAAAATCAAATGTGCCATGGTAGACTTTAAATCAACTAAAAATAGTTCATGAAAATTGATATGAACCAAGCAAACCTTGAAACCTTGAAACCTTAAATCGAAGGGCTCAAATTAAATAAAATGTGACACCACATACCACAAACTTCAAATCAACTCAAAACAAACCATGGAAAAATGAAATGAGAGAGAAGGACAATTTGACAACCAAAACCAAAGAGCTCAAATTGAAAAAGAAAAGCATGGAGAATGTCTACGTATTTTGTCTTCCTTGAGGTGTTCAATTTGTGGGGGCTAATGCAAAAGTCCACCTATGGCTTCTCCCACTTATGCTTCCCCTTGTTGGATTTCTTCAACCATGTGATATATTTCTAGATGTTAGCTTGGGTAGGTTTGATTGATGCATATTGTAACATGTGAGCCACCTTGTCATTGGAAATGGCATATTGGCATACCTTTGATAGTGTATGCCTAAAACAATGGCCATCAAATGGCTCAGTTGTGTCAAGATGACCACAAGACACCACAACTTTCAAAGCTTGAACACAAGTTTGCAAATTGGGCCTTTCGTCCTTGACAAACCCACAATCTTGTGCGTGAATGCAAACTTGTCGAGGATGTGTTTGGGCTTCACAACCATAATAACACCGCTCATATCATTGGCCTCAAACAAGCCAATGATGATGTGCTTGGGCTCCTAATTGGTGGAAAGGAAATCAACAACCATCGCAAAAGCATTGTGGGCCTCTTTGGACATCCACATATTGAAAGTGTAGGCGTATGTCAAGCATTTAACCAATGCAAGTTACACATATTTGGTCATGGTTGTGTTCACTAATGCAAGAAAAATCTCATGAGTGAATAGCCTTTTCAATGGGAAGCTCATTTTTGGGCATAATCAAAGAGCTAGTCTTTGCAACCAAATAGATTCCACTATCCTCAAAGGCAAAAAACCCTTGATCATAAATAACATTACATCTTGCAAAACCTCTTTTGGCTATCATGGTTTTTCAAGAATGGGTTCTAGAGGCAAAAAATCCTAAAATGAAACTTGAATTAACATTTTGCTATTTCATTGTTGGTCCACAATCAAGATTGCTTCGACTATAAATGTGTTCATCTAAAAAACCTCTTAAGCAAAACAACATGATTTTGCTCCACATGTTTTGTCATGGCTCATATGCCACTAACTTTATTGTAAGAAATAAATCCTTTATAACACATTGTGCATAAGGCCAAAATTTCGGGGCCTAGTGTGTTGCTGTGGCAAAGAATGCAACACATTGATTGACTTTGCTTCAAATTAACACTTGATTGTCATTTACCATGAAGAAGGCCCAAGCTATTGAAGTTTTTTGGTGAGGTTTCCAATTAAGAAGCTAATTACTTCTTTAAGGATTCCAAAAACACTTCTTGTAGTAGAGGATCCTTAGTGTCAACGCCAACCTCACCATGAACACCAAATTCAAGCAAGTTTTCAAGTTGCTTCATACCGTCCATGCCATTGTTGTTACACTAATGGTAGTAAAAACCTCCATGGTCTTCTATGTTAGTAGTAGAAGGTAAAATAGGGTGGTAGAAGTAGTAAGCAAGAAAGGTGAGATGTGAAATTGTGCTTAGATGCAAACCCATGTTTCCACAAACTTGCAAATGAAAACACCAGAGCTTGAGAAAAACGCAAAATAAAGAATCAAAAATTGAGACGCAACAACAATAAAAACAAACAAAAAACTCAAAGTCAATTGAAAAAGAAATTAGACATTTTTTTTTGTTTAGAAAAAAAACCTTCTTCCACATTGAACTCTAATGCGTCTTTAGCAGCCACCATGTGATTCTTGAATAAAAGCAAAAGAAAAACTAGTAGCACTTTTTGTGTGTTCTTGCCAAGGTTACATTCAAGAAAGTGCAGTGATGGCAAAAATGTAAATGTGCACATAACAAAACTCAGAAGAAAACCCTAAATTAAGAAACTGCCTGGTTTTTAAATTCCACACAAGTTAATTCTCACCCAAACACAAAAAAACCACTTGGTTTTTAAATTCCACACATACTAGTTTCAGTGAAAGAACCTTGACTCTATTTTGGTGCTAGGTTCGATGCAGGGCCAGGTTCTTCAATTTTGGCAAACCAAGATTTGGTTTTGAGGGCAAGTTTTTCAAAATTGGCAAATGCTGGTTCAGTTCTAAGAATGAAGGTTTTGTTCTTACAAGTTGAGCAAGTGTATATATACATTTCAACCATGACCATGCAAATGTATAACCATGTAAGATCTTTCATCTATAAATAAAAAATTTAAGTACAAATTTAAATTATCCATTATGCTTTTATCTTGTGTAATGGTCAATGAAAATTGTGTAAAATTATAAATGTAAAAAACTTGAAATCACAATGGATGCACACACATAATCCATAAATCATTTAATGTCATCCATGTGGTGAGTTTCATTCATGGACTAGTGGCAAGATGCTAAAGTTTGATGTCTAGAATACCATTAAAATTTATCCCATGGTTTTGTTTTTGCCTCCTAAGATCAATCAAGATGACATCTTTCTACTTCAAAGAAAAGAACACACTTTGTTTACTTTAAAGTTATTCCAATTAAGGATAATAATGCTTTTAGAAACAAGTATTTGTAAGTTTGCCATAGCTGCACATGTTGTGATGCCACATTTCCTATGAACAATTGAATAATAAAAATGTCAGAAAACCTTTCATGAAAAGAATATAACATGGTAGAAATAACCCATCATCTTGATTACGCTCCTAATCCATTCTTTGAGTTGTAATGCATACACACCCAAAGCTTTACAATAGTTTTTAGAGCAATTTATATCTAAATTCAACAAAAGTAACAAGCTTGGTGTTTGTTTTCCATCAACAAACATGCATTGTGTTTTGATCTCATTTGCTTCAAGTTTGAATGTTTGTATTATACTTAAATGTATTATAACCTTTTTCTTCCCCTAATCAAATTCCATGTGTTCTTTTTTATGCACTTTAAGTTGAAGCCCTTTTTCAAAGACGAGAAATGGATCAACTACAATTTTCTCATTGGGGTAAACGATTGACCATTTGTAATTGATCACTAAATAATGCAAGAACACAACCATCTATGTATGTGCAAACTCATTGCCAAGACATATTACGAGGTCCACCACCAAATGGTACATAAGTGTGAGGTGGTGATCCAATTCCTTCAAATTGAGATGGATTAAACCTTTCAAGATTTGCAAAAATTTCTGATGACACGGATGAATGCTCAAAACCCCAAAATACTTGTAATATCGACAAATATTTATTACTAGAATAGTTATTTAGGGAAGGGATGAAGGCATTTTAACCCAAATTCAACATTCAAGCATTCAGCAGTATTGTAACAAAAAAGATAGTTGCATTATAAACACAATCATGCATCATTTGTTAGTTCAACCTTTGATTCAAGCAATTTAAATTTGATGGTTGGGTATACAATAGTGTCATGTTGAAGTTGAATTCACATTCCATCCTTATGGATTTAAAACCTCCATATTGAAATTTTTTATAGCTTTTCAAAACCCAATTGTTGTTGTCAATTGTAAGCACATACGAGATCACATGCCATTTTTGTACTTCATTTTCTATGTATCATCCGAATTCAAAAATTTCCCGTTGCCCTTTTCTTTAACTATCTCCTTTTGTTCTATAAACTGCATACATGAAAAAACTGTCCAATCGAATTAATATTCAACCTTTCCTTCTTCCATATCTTGCAATTACAAACAATCAATTTATGCATTCAAAAATATGGATCCTAAACCCTAAACCTTACATCATGTTATGTTGTAGCTTTCCTTCTTCCCATCCAACCATGTTACAAACTATTGATTTATATGCACACCCAAATGGGTAACCCCATAAAAATGTCTTAGTGATAACCCTCAACAATGCAAAACACCCATTGTGAAACTCATCAAATGGATTGCAAAACCCTCTAAGGTACGATAAAAGAAAGCCTAGCTTTAAAAAAATTTCAAATAAAATTGAATATGGTTAGAGATATGCACACTATAGTTAAATTGAATAGTTGTGTTCTATTACCTTGCACCTACAACAAATGAGTTGACGAGCTAGGTTACACATGAATGAAATGAACGTCAATGGTGAGGAAATATGCACCATATAGAACAAAGGTGGTGAATCCAATGAATGTGTAACCAGGGTCTGCCATGTATTATGCTCCAAGTTCAAGCTTACTGCTATCTCAAAGGGCAAGATGTACTCACCTGACAAGTGACTTATTTGGTGCCGCATCACATTAATGATTACAAATACATCTTTGTAAAAGTCACTCTTGAAAGGTACAAGCCACGCATCCCAAGAGTTGAAGTCAAGCCCCACAGATGACGGGAGGAAGCAATACCTCAAATCTACACAAGTCGAGAAATGCTTTTGGTCAGTATCTTGAGCTCTACTGCAATTGTTATGTTCTTTCATAAGACAAATTGACAGGTGATACAAAGCATTGCCCCATTTTCTTATACAACAAATCCTAGGATGAAACATGAGCAAACCCTTCTTATGCTGTGGTGATGCATGCTAACCTGTCTGATGATCTTGCTCAGAATCCTGATGTGACAAGGCTCAAACTCCAACAGCCAGCAAACAATGTCTTTGCCTGTCCTTCCATACACAAACCTCTTTGCAATGTGCCTGTACTCACATGCACTGGATGCTGACGTATCCATGTTTACTACAATCCATCGGTCCCTGTTCCTGAATAACAATTGTCAGATAAATGGACAACATGGAAGGGAAGAATATTTCACACTGGTCACAAGTACAAGTCCAACCAGAGATGCTTTTGAGGCCTGTTTCAATCTCCTTTTCGTCCACTGGCAAGGACATTGACACACCATGCAGGAACCCCAAGTGTTCAAGTAAGCTTTGTCTGCTACCTTCAGAAGCTCCTATCAGCATCATCAAATACCCACGGGGACCATGCATGCCTCCAATATGGTCAAGCAGATCAGATTCTCTATACTGACCAGGGCAAGGAATGTCCAACATCAGTCTGTCCAGCACTTCCCCTAATCTAGTGCAACCACAAACCAGGACAACAAATGCAAGCAAATGCAGCCCATTGTCTAAACAGTAGTAGAACAGCAGACAAGCTTTTATATCCCTGAAATCCACCAGTAGTGCTCAATCCATGCCAGTGGCCCTTATCAGAAGGTCAAATCCAAAATCCAAGGTGAGACATTGACCAAGTACAGACACATTGTGTGCTGTTTCTCTGAACATCCAGGCTTCACAAACCCTAAACTTTAGAAGCTTGTACCTTCTCGACTTATGGGCAAATAATGTTGGTTGGAAATCTCTGAATCTCAAAATTCAAAATCGTATCAGGATAGGCTTGACTTCTCTGGCCATAGGCTATTATACCCTACAAAAGCCTGCAAGTAGTCCTGTTTCAATCTGAGTGTTTGGAATCCCTTAATCTCCAGTGTGTTCTACCCCGGAGGATTTCAGCACCATCAACTTGCAACCGCAACAAGTGTGTAAATTGCAAGCATGGAGGTATATGGCTGGTAACATCTGGAATTGATGTTTGAGATCCAGCTGGGTGAGAGCAGCCTGCTCCATTCACCTCTACGTCACCTTCATTCCCTGGCACTGTAGAAGCAGGACTGCACATTGACTGCAGAACATCAGATTGGCTGCACTCTCTTCTGTACTCGAGTGCCATACTTGAAAGTTCATATTTTTCATGAACTGCAACTGGAACACTCTGCATCCCCAACCACATTCTAAATTAGACTGTAACCACATTATATTGCCTTCATTGCCACTTTTCCTATCAACCAGCCAAACAAAGAAGCAAGTATCCTCCATTGGCATGAAAACAATAACTCAAATAACAGAGAACCTTAAAATGCCCCAAACATCAGGTAGAAAGAGCAATTGATCTTGCCAAGTGCTATTGAAGAGAGCTACCTGGAGATCTTCTGTCTTCATGAATTGAGATACTTAGGTAAGCCACATATGAAGGAAAATATACACCCTTTATTGGACTATTGAGAAACAGGCTAAGACGAGATTACCTCCATTACCCATCCAACATATTTCACATTGTTGACATGTTGATTCATGTCCAAATCACTGCGTCTTGGCTGCAACAAGAGGGTCATGTGGAGTAAGATTACAGAAATTTTTCTGATGCCACATATGTGCAGCAATCATGAGAATTCTTCTGTTTTTCCAAGCTCTATGAATATGTGCATGAGCATTTAATTCTGGGTGCAAGGTCCAAGAGAGGAACACTTACAGTCAGTCCATACTGCACAAACTGGGCAGTATCATCAAGTCTGTCTATTTTCTGTGTCACGGTGTTTTTGTCCTTCATGGAGAATCTTTCGAGATGGAAAGGAGAAATCTCAGCTCGAACTTCATCAGGCATCTTTGAAAGCCTCCTTGTGTTTTGATTCATTGTCACCCAAGTGCTGCAAGGCAATAAGATTCAGAGATTTCCTTTTGCACTCTGAACCAATCTCAAATTGTTGCACATTGAAGATAGAATAAGCATATGGGGAGGATGAAGCTTGCACCTTGTAGCACGGGAAATGATCTGCCCTGTTTTGTAATTGCGCACAAGCCAGTCACGTCTCATCCCATTCTTGCCTGATGCGGCTACCCATGTATCCACCTCCACCACATCCCCCCTGTCAAGTACCGAGGGCTTTGTAAGATATTACTAGTATCACAAGTGACAAAAGTGCCAACTGCAGTTTGGACTAAACAAAGACCCATCCGTCCAACTTCCTAAATCTGACAGTGTGCAAAGACCTTGATAGAATGACATGCAGATATGTCCCATGGGTAGTCTTTGATCTGCAGAAGACAAGCATCAAAGACTAACCATCATGCACTTGTCAGGCTGCCTCTCAGCTAAACCTCACACAGGTGAAGACTTAATCGGCCCAACACTGTAAAATCACCAACTTACCAAGTAGGGTAGGCATCGACTTCAATACGCATACAAGTAACAACCCAAATCAGGTCATTACGGATCATTCCATGTGTGGCACCAAATCCATCTCCGGCCAAACCAGACATCCATACATGATTCAATGCAGTTTCCTGTTCCAAAACCCATCATGGCACTGTCATGAACTCTTATGCCCAAAAAGGAAGGATGGGCCTGTAACAAACATGAACACAACAAGACACCCTGGCCTACACTAAGCATTGTCAAGGAAGAGTTGTTTGCAAAGCCCCACTCTACTGAACATTCAAGTCTCTTCATCAAACCCTAACAATTGATTTGAGTTTGTGTTGATGATGTTTAGCATTCTGTTCTTTTGTCATCATCAAATTCAATTCTCATAGTTACAATTGAATGAGCTTTCTGCTTGAGCTTCTCTCCTACAGAACTGCATTTAGGGATCCACTTACTTGCAGGTGATTCATGAACGTGTCAATGGAGGCAGCCTTATCAACGCCCACTTCATATGAGCGTATCACAAAAGTTTGACGATACACACGTCTGCATTCAACAAGCCTTCCCTGTCTAAAAGACTCCGCAGCCGACAAATCCATTTTGTCAGCAAGAAGCTGTTCAGACCGCCGCTGCTTGTCTGCTGCCAGTGCAAAGCTAGCAATTGCACCAAGTACGGCATTGAATCCTGAATGTTTGGAATGGAGTTCTTCAAATGTAGTCGTCTTAGTAGGAGTAGTAGCAGTAGTAGTAGAAGAAGACAGGGTCTTATTGTTACTCATCTCTCCCTGCTGTGGTTTCTTCTTCTTCCCAGCACCTGGCTTGTTGGAACCCTCGTACTGTGTACCATTGACTTCAGCGATCTCGTGAACACTTTGCGTAATTGTAAGTGTCGTCAATACTGATCTCCTTCTAGCAGGCAATGCAGACAAATCCTTGCGTCTCCATTTCAGGGTAATAGACTTTCCAAGATTCTTGACGTTGTTGGATAGCTGAAGATCCGAGGATTGCGTTGCAGAGAACGAAGTGCTGCAGGGAGGAGGAGCAGTGAATCTGATGATATGCTGGCCTCTTGCTGCTGCTGCTGCTGCTGCGCAGTTTGTCCTTCCTTTCCCTGTGCTTCTTGCAACTGCTTCCATTGCACGAAGCGTTGCTGTGGGAGAGGGAGAAAAGAAGCTTTATGGAATTGGCGGGGAATTTTCTTTTCAGATGCGTCCGACGTTTTGCTCGATAGATGTGCTATCCGATGCGCTCTCTCCCGCACAAAAAAAATGCGAAGGTCAGATTCGCGTTAGTAGAACGTGATGACGGACCTGCAAGACAAAACAGGTCGTCTCGAAGTGAGATGAAAGATTCATCGTTGTGCGATCGCTTCCAATTCACTGTTTTCAAGAAAATCCTTTCGCCCGCCGCTCCTCCTCCTCCTCCTCCCCCGATTCCTCTCCAAACGTAGAAATCGATGCTGCAAATGCATCGCTGCGAGACGGAACCGCAATTTCTGCAAACTAGCTGATTGACTGCTCTGCAACGCAGCAGCAGAGCACAGTGTTTTTGTTTTTGTTTCCGTACCTGCATTCAAATCCAAACGCGGCAAGCAACAGCATCATCCGGCGATCTCCAACGCTTCATCGCTTCAATCCAACTGGCTGAAAAACACCATCAGATCAAACCGGATCTCCTTCTTCTTTCAACCGACAGACAATGCAGCAGCAGATCCTGCTCTGCCACTTTACAGATCTAATTTCTACAGCCCCGCACACGCAGAAAGAGCATGAAGAAGAAACCGCAGTAGTAGCAGCAGCAGCAGCAGCAGCAGCAACAGCAGAGCTACTGATGAGTTTCCAAGACACGAAACTCCATCATCCAAGCTCATCGACAACACCTGCCTGCCTACCTGCAAGCGACTTGTTCTAGTGGCGGACTAAACTTGCGGTAGGGGAGTTTTTCTTCCACAGCAATAGAACTCGGAAAAGAACCAAAAAAAGAAAAAAAAAAACGAAGACTCACTCACAGGTGAAACTGATGACTCATGACTGCTTCAACGGAGATGCGGGTCGATGCTCCCAAACGATGTCCGTGACATTTTAAATCTACAGTTCTCTTCCCGCAAAGCCGCAGATCGTCACACCAAGCTCCACACGTCATTCCCCGGCGCTTGCTTCTCTCGTCTGCTGTCGTTGTGTCCGCCTCTGACCTCGTCGTCCGCCATCGCTATCTCCGTCTCTCTCGTTCTCTCTCCCTCAACATTCTCTCTCTCTCTCTCTCTCGCTGGCTGTGTGCCTCTACCGATGTCCATTTCCGCACTGGAATCATCCCGCTGCATTAACATTCTGCGGCGAATGAGCACTTTCTGGAGCTCCAATCCAGAATTCTGTCTCCGCTTCCGCATATAAAAACTCGGCCCCCTACCTACAACACCATTACGCGGTTCCGAGAGCTGGCAGCGTCAATATTCTGAGCACGACGATTGTCAGTTCCACCCCGGAATCATCAACACAACACACATTCATATAACAGCAACGTGTTGGCAGAATTCTGTTTCCATTAATCGTTCCCGTCCAGAAGGCATTCTGCGGATTTGAAAGCTGGCAGTAGCAACGTTCTGACCATGACAATCATCAGTTCCGCCCTGGAATCATCCATTAGAACTCAGATTCAGCATTTAAAGGAAATCTCTCTTTTTTTTTTTCCCGAATTTTCGTTTGGAATTATTATTATTATTATTTCATTTTTCCTAGGAAGATGGGGATGATGTTTTTTTGGGTTTCTGTCCACAGGGACAGAAGAGGGCAGATTGAACGAACAGATTACCGCCACATCGTCATTCAATGGAAGCCTGTGATGGAGCAACTTATGGATGAACGTCGTTGATAACCAACCTACAACCGAGTTGATACCAGGTCCTGTGACTTGGTAGGTAGTTGATACCAGGTCCTGTGACTTGGTAGGTAGTCGATACTAGGTCCTGTAACTTGGTAGGTAGTTGATACCAGGTCCTGTGAATTGGTAGGTAGTTGATAATAGGTGGCAAGTGAGTGGATAGTTAGGTATATGTGGATGGGTATCGAGTTTTGACTTGGGTAACCGCCAGGGTCTGAGTCCGGGTACCAACAACCTGCCAGCCGGTTATTAAAATTTTTAATAACCTGCCCAGATGATTGGGATTTCATCCAGGTAGGTTATATCAATCCTAAAACCCTAAACATTTTTAGGGTTTAAAAAAAAAACATAACCACAAGAGAAACAACTATTTACAAAACCCTATAACCTACATAGGACGTATAACCGGAGGTCCTCAAGGTGGGTCTTTGAGAACCAAGCCTTGTTGATTGAATTTGACCGTGAGATTGATAACCAGCAGGTTGACATTTTCACCAAAACAACCTACCTACTCAGCCGGTTATGAGAAAAAGAAATAACCGGCCAACACTGGTTAGTAAGGTAGTAAGGGGCTCATGGGTTAACAGGTAGGTAGTAGAAACATAAAAGACTGAGCTAAACAACAACTGGGCTGCGTGAATCCTGCAGTTCAGAGGCTGGAGAGAAGCTGAGAAGCATGAACCAGAACAAATAGGACCTGACAAAGTAGGACAAAAAAGAGAATCTGAGAGAAAGGGAGTTGCAAAAAGCATGCAGGCGGAGAAAATGAGATTGGGTGTTTTGTGATTTTCCATGATAAAAAAAATCAAGGCACAATTTTTTAGGTAGGAGCTGACAGAAGTAGGCATAATTTGACTTCAAGCTAAAAAACTCAATAGCCACAACTCAAATTTGCTCCAAAACACAGGATCAGATACATACCGGAAGCAAAAAACCATTTCTTGACCTCTTGTGCTGCGATCAAAAACCCTCGGTGCATTTTCTTGACTGAGAAAACAAACTTTTTGTATTTATTATCATGAGGGCAATATTTGAGCAAGCCCCAAGTTGCGGGATTTCTGTAGTGCAGGCAAAATTATGAAGGTGCGCCCAAGTAGGAAGCGAGTCGCAGAAGGTCACTGAACACACCAGCTGCTGTTACTTCTGCTCCCGCACCAGGACCCCTTACTATGAGTGGTTGCTTCAAGTATCTTCTTGTGGTGAACCCAATTATGTTGTCGCTGCCTGAGAGCTGAGCGAACGCATGTGATTTTGGGTACCTTTGAAGCTCAACCCTTCCCTCATTCGCCAGCACATCCACCACCCCTACATAGCACAAGACCTGTAGGACGACAACCCTATCATCCTCAGGAGCACATCAGGCACCTTACTCCCCCAACAGAGTAACTCTGATTGACACAGTGTTGCAATCAGATTCTGTCACCCTTCCACAGATAGAGATGTCTTTGCATGATGTCTTGGAATGTTTTGAGCGAACAATACTAAAGTAGAGCGTGCATGGAGCAGAAAGCAAGGTCAATAAAAACTGACCTGTCCTGCGGCATCTGCATCTGCTCGCTGTGCCTCCATCTCTTGATCATATTCAGGAAGTTTATCCAAAAACTCTTCTGCTGTTGTCAGCTCCTGAGTTTAAGATCACAAAACAAGTTGGATGTGGGGGTCTCATCTAAGTTCAGTTACAAGATCATCAATGACAGCTGATTGAAGTCTGGTTCACAGTTTGAGAGGGTGAACAGACGATAATGTACGAATTGTAGTCCAATTTAGGGTCCACAAAGATATACGGCTCGGTGAAGGTAGCCAGTCGAGAATTTTTGGTCTTGTAGGCAGATCCCATGGACAGGAAGAACAGCACAAAACTGATTAACATCCAGTCCACCACTCAGAAGCTGACAGACACAGAGGACGAAAGAGGGACTTACTCGCAGTGGTTTTGGAACCAAACTCTGGATTGGAATTTCATCAAGCTCCAAATGTAATCCAGCCTCACGAGCAAGAATAATCACCTGAGAAGTTTCCCACAAACAGTACACGTTGAAAACCTCTATTGCAGAGATTTGGGCTGTAATATGGAGCTTAACTAATGTACTCAGCTGAAAAAAGCACAACAGGAGCATTTGGTCATAACCCGGTCATTGAACTCAAGAGGCTTTAGAGAGACCAACTTTGCGAGCAACATCCATTCCTGAGAGGTCATCCCTAGGGTCTGGCTCTGTAAATCCAGCAGCCTTTGCCTCTGTTACAATCTGACTGAAAGACTTGCTGCCATCAAAATTGTTGAATATGTAACTCAGTGTTCCACTGCATCATCCCAGAAAAAAATCCGGAATAAAAGAACAGCTCAAATTGAAAAGCACATATACTACCACCTCTTCACATCCCAGAGAACAGAGCAAGAGATAACAATCTTATGAAATGCCATCTACCTTCAGCAAATGGACAGACCTATACATCACTATCACATGAAAGCAGACTGTTTCATGTAAATGAAGATAATCATCATGCATATTGCTTCACAAGATTTACCTGAATATACCCTCAATCTTTTGGATTCTATCGCCAGTCTCAAGGAGACCTCTGAGTGTACTGATGATGGGAAGCCCGGCCCCAACTGTGGCTTCATAAAAATAGTGAGTATATGACCGCCGCTGGAGAGCTCTGAGTTGCACATACTAGAACACCACACGTGGTTGTATTCAGTTTTCATGGAACCAAAACACTTTGAATCATGATTGGATACTAACAGAACAGGAAATGTGACAGAAAACTACTTAGAACTATATACTGTGAAGATTTGGATGCTTTCTTTGCTTACAAAGGAAGTGCCAAAAATTGAAGCATGACACATTTTGCAAAGACAAAAGCTCTTGATTAAGAGAGCTTGCATGAATCAGCTATAAAAGATGAGAACTTGGTGATCTGGACCAATAACACAAGCCAATGAGGAGGTTAACCTGGCCAAATGGGCCTGAATTTGCTCTCTTGTTTGGGGTGATAATGTGGATGCCTTTGGAGAGCCACTGAAAGTAGTTATCTGCCACTTTAGCACTAGCAGTGCAGTCAATGATGACAGTGTTGGGTATAAAGTGGTTGTCCTTCACATGTGCAGTAAATTTGGCAGAGTCAGCTGCTTCTCCTTTTTCTGCCAGCAGCTTTCTCCATTTTGACAAATCTAGACCTCTGCAGGGCACATGTGCTACACTTCAGCATGAACTGCTCAAGAAATTAAGTTAGATCATATAACGCAAACATATTAGCTCAAGCAATTTCTCCACTTATTTGACCTCATTGGTAAAGAGAAGGGACGTAAAATTCAAAAGCTTCTACATTTAGGTAGGTACTTACAACTGATCAAGACACATAGTCTTGGAGTCCATAATCCCCATAACCCGAAGATCAATGTTGAACTCATTCTTCAATGTTGCCACCTGAACCATTCCAGAAAGAATGTGAGCTAGCCAGCATACCTAAAACACATTCAGGATTTGTGTACTTCCACAAGTGTCTTTGAGCAGAAGATGGTGAGTATAACATCCAAGCTATTGGTTGCAAAAGGACATGAAAAAAATCAACAGGACACCAGGGTGAGGAAAAAACTACTTGGTCTTTCAACTGGTCCAAAAGCGTCTTTCCAATGAGACCAGGTCCCACAAGGCCGACGGCCAAGGGTGTCTTTGAAAGATAGAACCGTGAATGCACTGCCTTAAGAGCCCTGATAGAATCTTCTTGGCGGACCACCACTGTGATATTGTATTCGGAGCATCCCTGTGCTATTGCCCTGACATTTATGTTTGCCTGACCATCGCAAAGATGACACAGATAACCTTGTCACGGAAAACTGCAACACAGCAAGATTTCCCTTCATCGAACAAACAAGTGGGGATGGCAAACCTCACACCAGATAATAATGCAAGTGGTTGTGAAAATGAAGTTGACTTTCTGTGGACAGATGATACCTTGGCAAGAGCAGTGAAGAGGGTGGCACTGACACCAGGTGTGCTAGCCATCTGTTGCCCGACTGCTGCTAAAATGCTGCAATTCTTCACCACCTCCACCTGCATAGCTAGCACACATACCTAGTCAGACCTTTCATCTCCAATATACTTTCACAGGTAAAGAATATTTGACTCTGGGTATGTACACTTATGATTCTCATCTCCACTTGAAGAAGACCTGGATCAGATCAGTGCAAGCAGCTTATGAACAAAACTATAGCAACATTGATGTGCAGAGTTGTTACATTAGCGAATTTATGATCTCAAACCCTGTGCCAACAAGGGTTCAAAGTGTTGGAAGCACCATACATTTGACAGCCGTCCTGCTTCCAGCTCCTTCCTGAACTTGTTCATCAATGACCGATAAACAGTATCTGCCTCTTTCTCTGGAACTGCAAAGCAAACTGAATGCTCACTACTGGCCTGCAATCAATTGAAAGCATTAGGCAAGAAAGAGAAGTGCCCTACATTGCTAAAAAATTGCTAAGTGGAGCCACCATGGAAGCTAAAAGCATCCCAAGTTCAAGATTCAATCTGCATGTAAAAGATTTGACCTCATACCTGTGAGATCATGACCACATTGGCACCCACACCTTTCACTGCTTCAAAAATCTCACTAGCTGTTCCTGGAACTCCTACCATTCCAGTCCTGCAACCAAGCACAGCTCATTTTAGAAAAATAGGGAGTACAAAAACCAAATGCTGGTGTTCTTTTCTGTGCAAGTGAGGTCAAATCCTGGTGAGTGGAAAATCTTCAATCATTACAGAGAAAGGAGATGTGACAGCCAAGAAAGTTCCAGAAGGTGAGATTGTAGTTATATACCCTTCAACATTCACAAGAGCAATGTTGTCAATGGTGGCAAATCCTTTGACAAGTGAATCAGTTGATTTATAGGGGACTGGCTCAGCTTCTTCTGCCAGATCTGGAAGGGAGGACCTCCCAATCACAGTACCAGGTGCTCCAACATTGAAAACATTGCGAATAGTGATTGGAATATTGTATCTCATCACTGGCATGGTGGTTCGAGGGTGTAATACATTTGCACCAAAGTATGACTACACAAATTCAGGCCAACAATAGGTGTTCAAGTTGCACTTCTTTTTTCCAATAACTGGATACACAGTACTTAGACCCTGATAGTGATTTTCATATACCCAATAAAGAATAGGGTACCACTTTTTGTTCCAAGTTAGACCTTCATTCCTTCCTACCATTACCAACATGGTCACGTCTGAACTTGAAAGGAAACTTTTCAGCAACTAAAGAATTCAACAGTGTCCCTAAACCAGCTCTTTGCTGATTTGAAGAGAACAGTATAAAGCTAATTTGTGGATGGGTTTTTAAGACTCATTTAGTGAAGGAAACCTCATCTTGCAATGAAGGGCAGGCAAACAGAGAAGTTGCAAAGCCAAATCAGATCATAAGATTATACTCCAAGAATGGAGCCACAGGCAGAATAGGTAACAATTGAGGAGGTGAACATACCATCTCCCAGGCCTCCTGATAAGAAAGGGTCTTGAGCACAACTGCTTCACTAACTGTCCAAACATGCCCCGAAAACATTGACTGTTATATGGATAACTTCAATTCCAGAACAAGGACTGCAGTACGGTCTGTGCCAAAGGAAAAGAGTATTCAAAGAGTGAGGAAAGCTCAATAAGGAACAACAGTACAGAGATGTAATCCTGGTACTCAGAATTCCCATAGATTCTGCAGTGGGGTCTAAGAAATCAATTTCAAAACTTTGGTTGACTTGGATCAGAAACTGGGGTTTTTTCAGTTTACCCAGGTTTTAAGGTCTAGAGTAACTGCTAACCAGATGGTAATTCAACCTTGTGAAGCAGCAATGGGTACCTTTTCTAGGGTCAGCACTGTAAACACCATCCACATCTGTCCAGATAGTGACCTTCTTAGCCAGAAAAAGTGCTCCCATGATTGCTGCTGAGAAGTCACTGCCATCGCGCTTCAATGTGGTTGGAATATTTTCAGGCGTGCTCGCTATGAAGCCAGTGACAATAATGGTATCAGATGGGTGTTTCTCGTACCATTTATCAAGTCTCTCACCAGAGGCCTGATAATCAGGGTCCACTTGTTGCTTATTCGTTGGATGTACCACCAGCACCTCTCTGGCATCCATCCAAACACAGGGCAAACCTCTCTGCAGGAAAATGCACAATCTTCGCTGAGTCCCAGCACCTCTCACTTTCTGTTTCAGTAACCATCAGTCTACGCACAAAGGTGGTTTGAGCAGGATTGATTCCTGGGTTGAGCTTATATTTGAGGACAAACAATTCCATAAGAATACAAATACACTCTTAAAACCAATCAAGTCTTCAGTTCCACTGCTGTGAGTATCACAATACACATATCTATGAAATTGCAGAGAAATAAATCTCCACAACAACCATTTGAAGCTAACAAGACAACAAGTGCAGTCATAACCTTTATGAGAGTCACTAACAAATTGTCAGACCTATACAATTGTGTCAGATACACCTACAATTGCATTCTATAGCAGGACACGCAGACACTCATGTCTCACATTCCCAACACTTTATTTTCTACAGCTTAAAACACAAGGCCTTTCTGTAGTCAAACTAATGTTTGTGAGACAGTTTCAAAAGGACGTGATTGATACCTTCCTCACAGCAGAAGCAAGGATCTGTGCTGACCATAATTCACCATGGCCAGCCACCCAATCTTCAAATGTCTCAGTGGCATGCCCAGCTGTATCCCAATAGCATTTACAAACAAGAGATGTTTGGAATAAGCTCCAAGCAAAAAGTTGGCTCAGGATTAAATTCCTACAAACACGATTGTCAATATCTGCTACTGAAACAACCAACTCCAAATAAGCTTGCTAGCTCTTTTGCTAGTCAGTCAATCAGTGGTCAAAGGATTAGAAGCTATTACACACACCAATGTAAATGGCACGAAGCATGGCCTGAAGATTCTGGATATCTGACTCCAAGACACTCAAAAAATTGGAAAGGTCATGATGGTCATCATCATCATCCAGCAAAGCAATCGCAGTCTCGCGATGCTTCTGACGGATCATTTCGAGGGCAGCAACATATGAATCATCACGGGACTGAGCTTTGTTCAATAAGTCATACATCATGTCCGTCACCTTGGACATGGCTGACACAACTGCTACTTTGTGTGGGGATGGATCCTCCACAATTATCTTTGCTACATTCTGTATCCTTTCCCAGTTGCCAACACACGTGCCACCAAACTTGTGCACCGACCATGTCTCACCCCTTGGCAGAATCTGCTCCTTACTTTTCTCCTCAACAAACACATCCATGTCTGAAAAAAAAAAAAAACACCCACAACACCAACCCTAAACATGAAAAGAGAGTATTGTGGTTGGGCAAAGCAATTGAGTTATGTGAGCACTTCCTACTTGGAGCACACGACACAAACAATCTCTCTTCCATTGCTGGATTTTTTGTATCAAAGGGCATAAGCAGTAAAGGAAACCTTAAGGAAGAAAGGCAAGCACAACAACCAGAGCCTCATTACTGATTCTGTTGTTGATTGTCCTTGTACTATTGCAAAATTCACAAACAGAGACCTCTTCTTTCTTCACACAAGAACTCCATTACCACAGAGCCACAACAGAACTACAGCAACATGATTCATGCCACAACAGAACCCTAGCGACATGATGATTCATGCAGCAACAGAACCTAGCAGCACAATGCTACATGCTCAAAGAAGCATTGTTGACAGCAAAAAGCTTACAGACACCAACAGCAAAAAAGCCATGCAATAGAAACACAGGCATTGTTGAGAACTCAGACCTGTAAGAGCTGCTGCTTGTATAGTAGCTGAGCTTTCACTCCTCCTGCTGCTACTGCTGGCAGTTTTTGTAGCAATACTGGGCTGAGAACTGGCAACACAAAAAGGAAAGCTCAGTTTGCTGTTAGAAGGTAATGCTTGCTTGCTGAACACAATAGAGAGAAGCTTCATGTTCAACAACAGACAGACAGACTGCACTTTTTCCAGCAGTTCTATATTCAGCAATGCTCTGAAAGCAAGCTTGATTGCAATAAGACGACATCATCATCACTCTGTGTGATGTGCAGAATCCTCATGATAATCCTGAAATCCTCCAAAACCTGCTGCTGCACACTACTCTACAACTCTGCTGCTCTGCTCTGCTCTCTCTCTCTCTCAAGCTTTTTTGCTCAAAGATCTTTAAAGAATTGTTCAGTGCAGTTGTTGTTGCAAAGCCGTCTTCTTCTTCTTTTTCTTCCAAGCGACCAAGCAAGCATTCTTAAAAGCTCCAGATACAACTCTCTTCTTCTTCTTCTTCTTCACAATTCGAGCAGGAATAAGAAGACGATGAAGAACCTTACTTGGCAGCAGCAAGCGAGAGTCTCCGGCTGCTGTACGAGGAAATGAATCCCGAAGCTCCGATTCGTGTCTGCTTCTTCTGCCTGTGTTCAGAAGAAGATCTCGAGACCTGGAGCTGGTGCGGAGGAGGTGCTACTGCTGTTGCTGCCGTCTTTGCCTTTGCCTTGAAAACAACAACCTTGACAGCAGGAGAAGAGGACAACAATGGCCTACAAACAACAGCCTGCGAGAAAAAACAAAGCGCCATCAATCATGCTCCCCTCCCCTCGCCTCCTGGCTTCTGCAGCAGCTTCTTCTGTTTCTTCTTCTTCTTCTTATAGAGGAGAGGAGAGGGAGAGATTTTTAGCTTATGGCAGCAGCAGCAGCAGCAACAGTGTGATGTCTGACACACGCACGAGAAGAGACCGACGACGATTCTCCCCCCAAGCCTGGCCCAGACCGCCACTCTCGTCACTCCAGACCTAGAATTCCTCCACAACTGAGGAGGAGGAGTAGGAGTTCATACAAAAGCTGCCTGATTAGCTTCTTCTCTCTCTAGCTCCAGTCTTTTTAGGGTTTGGAGCTCCTCCAATCTGCTGCTGCTTCGGAGCTGGTTTTGTACAAAGAATTGTGTTTGCCTTCTGGTCACACACACACACACACACCCTCTCTCTCTCTCGCTAACAGCTTCTTGTTGCTGTTTGGAGGGGAGCAGATTCAATCTCTTGGCAGCAATCACTTCAGCTTGCTATGTTGTTGTTGTTGTTGTCAGTGGAACTCTGCAACAACTGGTTTCATGTTTAAGGAAGAAGAGGACGAGTACCAGTCGTCAGAACTCCGCAAACTTGTTTTGATGTGTGGGGAAAAAGAAGAGGAGTACAACAAGTCCAAAGGGAGAATCATAGGAAGAGTTTTTTGTCATTTTATGGGCGCGTGGTGACAGGAAGAAGATGGAGCTCGGATTGCACCTGGGAGGAGGACAAGGAGGAGGGAGTGCTGCAATGCCCACTGCTGCTGCTGCAGGAGATCAGACAACATGGGTTGATGCTTCTGGGTTTTTCTTCTCTGTTTGTGCAGGTTCTTCCTCTCACCCTTTTTCTTTCCCATTTTATTGTTCTCTCTTTTTTCCTCATTTCCTTTGGGGTGGTCATCCCCACACTTACACACATGATAGACATGTATTTGTTGTGTGTACTTGTGAATTAGGGTTTGGAGAAACAAGATCAGAGTTTTCTGGATAACTGAGAAAACCTCTGCATCAAAAACCCCCTTTTTTGTTCTGTAGATGGTTCGATTCCAATGTTTGACTTGATAGCTCTGTTGTTTGTTGTCACATGAGCCTTTTTGAGAGTGCACAAAAAATGGGTTTTGGGACTTTGGGGAAATCTTTCAGAATTGGATGTTGGGGAGCTGATTCATGGGGAGCATTTCAACCTGTTTGAAGCCATGTCTGCTCTTGAGGTGTGCCAGCATTGACCTCCATCCCATTGATGCTGTGAGCTGACGAATCAGTTTTTCTGGGTTTGGTTCTTGGTGGTTTTACATTTCCACTTCTCTTTAGGGTTTGTCAGAATCCTCCTAATTCTAAGTGTGGGAGAATGTCTCATTACTTATGAAGTTAAATTTTTTTATCATAGTGCGGAATCCTGTGCCAATCAGCCATTGCTATGGAGGTGTACAGAGTGAAGAATGTAGTAGTTTTGTTTGTTAAAACTTGAACGTGTTTTCTGTATTCCATCTATAGATTATGGATCCCAAAATGGACGCTGGAATGGCAACAACAAAATACAAGACAGCTGATGAAGCAATTGAGAGTGGTGCTGCTCCCATCAACTTGTCAGTTCACCAGCTTGTTGATGTAATGGACCATTTGTTAGCCTGTGAGGTATTGCAGTTTCTCAACTTGCATTTTTGTAATTCTTGCCATCTTTCATCCACAATGAGATATGGATTCCTAAACCTAGAACTACAAGAGTAACAGTGCACACTTGCAGTTGAGTTCTGTGAGAAGTGAGTTTTTCCCCTGTATTATTTGGGTACTTTTTTGGCACATCAATGCAGTTGCTCTAGTTACTTGCAAGGAGTAGGAAATGAGCCAAAACTGGCACTGATGGTTTTTGTCCAATATGGTGACAAATGTTATTTGCTTCCTCTCCTTCAAAACGCTTCTAAGTCTTCCGTGATTCTGATGGAGAGCTTGATTTGATGTTATGGGTTTTTGGCAGGCAACATGGCATAAGGGCCATCCACTGGCACAGACAGTTTTCTCCTGCCTTTATTTGCTCAAGCTAGAGCGCACTACCCCAAATTCCTTGCTTCATGCTTTCTGCACATCTGTCCGAGCTACTTGTAGCTTAGTTCGCACTACAGTGGCTCTTGCAGACATTCATGAGGTGAAGCAAAATTCCTTCCCTTGCACTTATATCTGTCTAAAGTTAAGAGGAGGGTAGCCCATGAAGGAAGTTTTCAGTTTGCCAAAGTGTATGGTAGGGGTGGTGGTGGAGCAGGAAGAGGATTTTGTGACAATAGCATATGGGCTGCCAGTGGAGGGAGAAGGTGATGCCAAATGCTTGTCTCTCTTGAGCTCTGTAGAGGAGACCATTCTGCGCCAGCTGCGTTTCACCAAGGGCACAGCATCTGGCAAAAGAAAAGGTGCCCAAGGTACCTACTCTCTGATAGCTGTTTTTCTGCATATAACATAAGCTTGTTGTGTGGGTGTATGTGTGAAGCCATCCCCAAGTCAGCCATGTTTGTGTATATAGTCTTCTGTATTTCTGTTTGCAGCTTCTTATGGGGTGATGCCATGTTTGCAGAGTATACAGGGATCAACTGAATTTCATAGTGGAATATCCTGATAAAATCTTTGGAAATTGTTCAATACAAAACTGACCAAAGTGTCTTTAAAGTTGTAGGAGGCTGCAGAAAGGGATGGTGAAGAACTGTGTTTTTGTTACTTACAAAAAGTTGTTCTCTTGTTCTGATGTGAAAGGGTGTTGGGAATTCAGATGCTGAGTGTTTGCAGGATGATCCAGCCTTGGAAGAGGGCTATTGTCAAGCAATTCTTTGTCGATTGCGCTTTCGTAAGGTGCTGTTACACATCTTGCTTCTAGACCACTCACTGACCCTGTGACCAAGGTGATAGATAGCCTGTGTAGTTGTAGCTTGAATACTCTAGTCAGGATACTCTGCAAAACCATTGGTTCTGTAGGCCTACTGTCTGATTTTGCAACTTTAAGCATTTTTTTCAATGGGTCACCAAACAAGGATTTCTGTTTCATCCTTGTTATGTGCGCCTCTTACAGGCATTTTTTCGCACATTAAGCTACATGGAAAAACCACAAGGGCGAGGGTTGGAAATGGCTCGGAAGCATATTGCAGCAGCTTTGTCTGAGCTAAGGGACATACGTTTGTCATCTGCATTTCTTGACCCTAGTTCCAATGTGGACCTGGCAAAGACTCGAAATCAGAACCTTTCTTCAGATACCAATAGTAGAGATTCTGAGTTGGTCAAGGAGAAGCCATCGACTGCTTCAGGAAGGCCAGCTGTTGGATTTGATGAGAGTGTTAACCGGAGACTTTTGGCACCAACCCCTCCACGTTCAATCAAAATTCTCTGCTGGGAAGATGTAAGCGCTTTTTCCTCACACTTGGGCTCATAGCTGAAACTTCCTACAACCCTCTTGTTTGTGCAGTCAACTTCAGGGACCAAATATGATATGGGTAGTCAGTGACTCTCCAGTTGAATCTGTGTTATGTTCATCTTGTAAGGGAATGGTGGATCTTGTCCACAATTATCAGACACAGGAAAAAGGGAGTGCAGGAAAAGCATGTTATCCATATGTTGTATCAAGCACGGGAGTACTGGTAGTTTTTCATGCATCCTAAGTTGAATTGGCGTTGAATTTCAGGCACTGAAGTACTTTGAGCAACTTTTTGAGGATTTAGACCACATCTGCTCACTTCCACTTTCCCTCGGCCTAGAAGAACTCCTTCAGTTTTTGGTTGACTTCCAACAATCACAACCTGACCTTTTTGCAAGAGCTCAGTTGCAGGTTAGAATCATCATTTGGTTCCACACAAAAAGACTTGTAGGGAGCAAAGAACCTCCTTTTGTTGAAGTTTCAGTTCCTCACACTCAGGACATTTTCCATGGTTTTTTCTGGGGACAGACCACATTCACTTGGGTAGCTTTGAGTAGGCTTCTTCAAATGGTCATAGTAAAGGGTGGTCCAGTGCTTCAGATGTAGAAATTTTGTTTAGAGGTGCTGATTGGAGACAAGGGGGGGCATGGTGGCAACAGTTACTTATATTACAGGATGACAAGCTATTAGGGCAGGAGCCAATGGCAGGTGCTCTCTATAAAGTGTTGGGCATGCCTGCAAATGGTATCAACAATAATCAACAAACTCAGACTTTTGTCACCCAAGCTTCCCGGGTCAGCTTTTTCTCAAACCAAACTTCCAAAGAAATTTTATAAGAGGATTGCTGTGAAGAGAATTCTCTTATGAGTTGTGGTTTCTTATGAGTCAGTTGTGTGCATGTCAGGCTTGATTTAGGGTTTAGGGTTTATGAGCCAGAACAGTTAAAAGGATTAGGAGTTGGCACTTTCAGGATCGCTGCAAAATTAGTTAGTGCATGGATGATTTATATAACAGCACTAGGGCCATACAGATGTGGAATTGCCTTTGTATCCTCAACTGATATTTTGATATATTAGGTATAGAGGTTTCTGATCTGGAAGTAGACTAATGGGTTGACAAATGCATCAATGATGATCAGGTATTTAATCTTGTTTCGTTTGGTGTTAGGGGTACCTTGAAAGTTTGCTGACAAGGATACTGATGAGGCTGTTTGGTTGCCATTTTTTGCCATCAAGGGAACAGTTAATGCAACACTTATTGAAAGTTATGTGCACAAATACAGCATGGCAGCGGCGCAAATTGGGTCGAGTTATTCTTGACTGGGCAAATCTTTTGCAAGAAGTAAGGAACACACTCAAAGAAGAAGTAATTTAACAAAGTGAGCATGTCTTTGTCGTAAAGGACCTAGCAGCTCTGGTACAGTTCACTATATTGCAGATCCCTGACTGGTGCTCTGGGTATCCGAATTTGCGTGCCCTCTAACTATAGGGGACCAATTGTGCTGACAATTTCAGACAAACAGGACATGACAATTCAAGGCTGAGCATTCAGGATGGATGTGCAGAGTTGGTGGACAGATAATGTGATAATGGCCTGGGCAGCAGAGCAGACTTGCTGGATTGTCACTCATTTTTTGATGTTGGGCTTTCAGCTTGACCTCTATGCACCTAGTGAATACTGCATGCTTTACTGGTATCTTCCTTCAGCATCCTTGAGGTCCAAGAACAGGTTTTCTTTTTGTTCATTGAGTTGTATCAATTGCCGCCTTGTTACTGAATGACCGGTTCAAATTTTAGTTTGTGATTTGCTTATAAGTACAGAACCTTACATGCATCTGTTCCAAGATTTACTCACATTGGGTGGTTACAATGTGGGTTCCTCCTCCTCTACAATGCAACTCTTGAATCTCATTGAGGTTGGGACTCATGTTGGGCCTCAGCATTTGAAGGGTCAAATTCAGTTTAGGGTTTAGTTGATATGGGTGCCTCATTACTTATGATTTTCTGATGTATGCAAAATGTATAGGTACTTGGACCATGCATTTTTGACACTTTTACATTACAAGCTGGCTAAAGAGAAGAGCCTTTTTGAGCACCAGGCTTCACCTCTTCCTGATTCGCCTGATTCAGGTCCCATGAACCCCAAACCCTAAACCCTTATTATCTCACTTTTTTCTGGCTACAGTGCATGCAATTTGGTACAAAGTCTAGGGTCTATGGAAAAGCGTTATTTGGTATATAAGGAAGAAATAAGCATGAGGGCATTGATAGCAATTTGCAATTTCCTTCCTTAAAACTCACACCAAGGCATTTGCTGCTCTATTGTATTCTTCACCATCAGCCAAAAAGAAGGGGAAAAAGAAGAAAGGAGGCACTTCCATGAAGGTGACAGGAACAGCACTCAAGGATGTCAAACTCACATCCTCCATCCTCCTCATCCAATGCTATATCGACTTGTGTAAGGGTTTCATTTGGGTATGTGTTCCTCCTGATTGTCCACATTTCTAGGCAGCAACTTTCCTTGTGTTTAGGGTTTAGGGTTTGAAGGGTATCCACATGAAGCCAATAACCTCGGTAGTTGTGGGTTTCAACTCATCACTACACTTTTGTAATATGCACCCAAAGACTACCATCAATCACTACACTGGACAAGATGGTGTACAGTAACGAAGTGATGTCTGATTGTCCGTGAACAGATGTTGGCTGCTTTAACACTAGATTGCAAACTCGTCAATCGCACACCAATTTTCAACACAGAGCAAGAGGTCTGTCTTTTGGACCCCTCCCCCCCCCCAGCCTTCCCTTCTTCAATTAGGTAGCATTTTATGAGATGAGTCCCATGCCCTGCATTGCTCCATTGAGCAAACTTGGGGCCCTGCATGCCATAAAGTCTTATTTTGGCTTATTCTGGAGCTTGTATATTTTCAGCTCAATGTTCAAATCCCCATTATTAATAAAAAGCTGGGTGTTTGGTTGTGTGAGGGGACAGAGGTTCTTGCAACGGTTTGAGATATTGTTCAAAGTCTTAGCACCAGAACCCATGTCTTACTTTCAGTTCAAGGAAGCAACATGTCACAACCACTTCTCTGTACTTTTTCACTTCCCTTCCTCTTTCCAATCTTTTTTTGTATTGCCCATGGGTTTAAACAGGGTTACAGGACACACAAGGCTTTGCTTGACAAGGGCATCAGTCATGGTGTATTGACTGAGATTGTATTTGTAGTTTACATTTGATGGGTAGTTGGAATTTGCAGCTTGATTGGTGTTTGACAATTGGTGAAGAGTTTAGGGCCATCAGTGGTTATAGGACCAGGAGGTTCTGATTGCAGTTGAGTTTTTGGTGCACAGATTAAGGAACAGTACCAGAAGTCATATGATCATTTTGTGGCAGTTCAACAACGGATACAAGAGCTAGGGCCAGCACCTACTAAAGCTCCAGAACTTTCTGCTGTGAGCCGTGGGCAGCGGGCAATTGATGTGAGAAAAATGGAGCAGGTGGCACTTCGCAACCGAATTGCTTTGCAAATTGTGCACCAGGCTGGTCCTGGTGATAATTTGCGTGTATCTTTTGAGTTCTCCCAGCACCCCTGTTTCCCAGTTGCTGTAGTCAAAAAGTCATAAACCATATTTTGTCATATTAGGTATTATACCTTTTACTCTCACAGTGTGTTCTCTTTTGTTTCTTGGGCTTTTTTTTCCTGTTCACTTTGTTTCTGATTCCTCCAGCATCTGTTTTTATTTTTTATGAGATGAAAAATTGGAAAGTGAAGAAAGTATATCATGATACTGTTGTTTTGACATTCTGTCGGGACTGATCAATCACCATTTTTCCAGTGTCGGGAGCTTTACTTCAATTTTTATGCAATAAGGAGAAACATTTGTCCAATTTTCTAAGATGAGCAGACTTACTGTGGATCCCAAACAGACTGTTCTTTTTGTTTTATGTATTTTCTTGTTTATTCCGTGGATTCTGTGTCTGTTCTTTTTTTCAGATGTCTGTTGGCTCTTTTCAAATGTATGGTTTGAATTTTGAGCAAACATTCACATGCTTGAGGTGTTTTCTGACAATCAAATGTTGTAAGTTGTGAAAAATAACATGTACAAATCATGTATATTCCTCATGTATGTATTGCAAATGTATGTTGGCATGAATGAATGTGGATGAATGAAATTCATCCATGATTATCATTCCTGATTCATCCATTCCTAAATGGCATTCATACATGTTAGATTGATGTCATTTGTGTACGGAAGTTCATATGGATGTGATTCAAAATTTACATGATTTCATTATTCACATGATAAATTGAATAATTTCATAGTAGATTTTTATAGATTTTTAATACATATATGTGTTCCTAAAATTTGAATAGATTAACTTCATGGGAATTAATTGTATGTTAATGTGGAAATTAACCTTATGTTCGTATATATCAACATTGTAATTCAATAGATCACCCTAGTTCAAAATCATGTAATGTCATAGTCAATTTATATATTTGAATTGAAATTCAACATGTAAACCATTGGGAACACATCACCTGTTAAATGACAAGGCAAAAATTACAATGTGGATGGTATTAATTAACACATTACACACATGAAATTGAATATCTAGATCACCATATTGATGAATTTAGTTACCTATAACTATAACTAATGTGCATTATTACTATCACACAAATTCAAGTCATATTAATGATAGATAGGAGAAGTTAAATGTGGATATAAAAGACTCCAAATGGTCCTTTACATTCATCATCCATTAAACTTATCCAACATCATTACATCAAATTATGTGCAATTATACAATGGATACAAAACTTGTATTGAAAAACCAAGGATCTATTCCATTAGTCAATAACACTTAATCATTCAATTTACAAGATGGATGTTAACACACCCCCAAGCTCTTTGATATACTCGATTATGAATCCAAAGTGAAAATAATGGAAGGATAATGAATTAGGGTATGTTTTTTGACTCGTAACATTTTGGGGGTAAAGGGGTGTGTTGGAGTTTCGAAATGGGACTAAAACAAATGACAAGCATGTCATTTATTCATATGAACTTGCACAAACCAAACAACAAGTTGGTTAATGCATAGTGGAGCATTTTTGGTGAACAAATTCACCATAAGCAAACACATATTCACAAGATTCACCACAACCTAGACTTGAAGGAAGCCACCACCTTCCTCTTTATAGTATTTTTTGTGCTTGGCCACAGGCCTTGCACCCAAATGTCATTTTGTCCCATGACTTTGGCGACCCATAACTTTTTGTGCAGACCTCCAATTGAAATGAGGTCTAAAGCAAAGTTGTAACCTTCATCAAGACCTTTTTAATGATATGCAGGCAAGTAAATCAGGGTGATTTCTAACTTTTAATGGTTAGGAGTCAAATTGGCAATTAGACTTTCGACCCTTCTTTTGGCCATAACTTATGTTTTTAGTATCAAATGGATCATGCGAGCCTAGTTTAGACATCTTCGTCTCAAGAACTTTCCAATGGTATATTATATGGGAGTCATGGGACAAAATGACATTTGGGTGCAGGGCCCGTGCAATTAATTTATTTTGGCCTTTGCAATTGCCCTTTGAAGATTCAGAAATCCATTGAGACTTCAACTCACAAAGTGAGAGCTCATTTGGGAGTGTGGGATTTCATTCCCTCACATTCTTTTACACTCCCAAGAACATGAAATGTGATTCTCGAGCTTCACCCTTGGCCTGCACCTTTGCAAGCCCTTGCTTTGGTCGCACACCCAAAGTTAAGGTTGCGACAAATGTCAATTTTGTTGATCATGAATATGCATGAAGATTTGTGCAAATTGGCATTGAAGAACAAAATATTCTATTGCTCAGAAACAAAATGAACAACAAACATGGATGACGAATACCAAACAATTAACATATACAATCCAAATGACAACAAAAATAAACACAAGTGGAATAATGCTAAAATTATTGCCTTAGAATCTCTATGAGGTATTTTTAATGTAAGTGCTAGAATAATTAGATACGGTGTTCCAAGCTTTAACCCAAAGATGGATTAAAAAGGTTCACCATTTATGTAACAATGCATTCCACTATTACATGTGTGTGATGTTGATGATGATTCAGATGTTGAAGTTGATTGGGCATTGTACAAGTTAGCCACCTAAGTAGCATACATTAGTAGCCATGGACTTTGAAAAGGACTGAAGAAAATCATCACATCTAAGAAATCTAGGACGCCTCTGCCTAGGAAAATTTGTGATGTTGAACATGTAAGGCACAACAAATTGTAAACAAACATGCATTAAAAGAACCAATTGGGACAAATTAATGAGTAATGTGATATTTTCTGTAACATGAAATGTATATTATAACATTATTTTCACTTAGTACTAGAATGGATCAATCAAGAACTTGAAAAATGGGCAAAAATGAGAAAGAAAATCTTATAATGATTTATTTACAAAATAAATCTTGACGCCTTTCAAACTTGACACCCTTTAACACAAAACTAAGCAAGATCATGAATATCTTGAAGGTGGTCTTGAACCATTGGATTCAACACATAATCCAACAATTTTTTGTCTCCTTAAAAAACAAGAATATGTTTGCTTTCACCATGATAAGCTTTATTGAAAGTTCCTAGAAATTTTACATGAATGAAGAATCAAAGAATTGAACATATGTAAGATAAACTTGACATTGGATCGGAGGGAAAAATATTAAAATTGAATGTTACATGTCTTTGTTGTGAGGTTAGCCACAAAATCACCAATAAAGCAAAATGCCCATATTAAAGTAGATATGAGAACCAAACTTTCTTATATTGGGCCACACCAAGAATTTTATTGGGGTTTAACATCAATTTGGATTTTAATGCTAATGTCATTGAAGAGGATGTCATCTTTGGTAACATCAATCATAGAAAATTTGGCCATATATGCATGAAACAATAGCTTGAAAGGTATTGGAGTCCAAAGCAAGTATGTAAGGGGAAAGGAGTGGACGAGGAGGACTAGTCTACTATCTTTGGTTTGAATGAAAAAACAACATGAAAAAGTCAATTTGGGAATGAAAAAATAGATGAAAAATCTCATCATGTATTATAAAAGATCACAAGAATGTTATAATCTACATGTGCAAAGGGGATTGACCTTTTTTGTTGGATCCAAAGGTTGAACTCACTTCAACACAAGATTACAAACGATACATTTTTTAAAAACATAAAAGTTGTTGGCCACAAGGTATGCATTGATATGTTTCAACACTCTTGGATCATCTAGATAAAAAAGGGTAGTGTAGGATCATCATGCAAAAAAAAAAATGCTAAAAAAGAACAAGCAATCCAAGAAAGAAAGGTTGGTCATGTTCCAATGATGCACATCATGACTTGGAGTGGATAAACCAAGAACAAATAAAGCTTCTAGGAGGTTGGCAATGATAGGGTCATATTCCACCCCCATCATCTTGCACTCCACAGAAATATGTTTGGAATTGATGCTTGTTTACACAATTGAACACACATGTTTGGATAGTAATTGTTGTAAAAACCATAATAATGTCAAAAAAAATTGATCACCTATTTAATGAAAGCCTTCAAATCCAACAAGTATTGTGGCCACATTCCCATTTTTCTCTTATTATCCACCATGCATATGAAAGAAACATTAATTATCAATTCCTGCATTTGGCATTTGGTCTTCAAAGGTAGGATTGTTAAAGCAATCACAATGTGTCTGACCTTCTTTCCCAAGGCACCTACAAGCCCATATGACATAATGGGGTGAATTGTGCCCCCAACATTGTTTCCTTTGTCAAGGGTTTCCTAACATTAAATTGTTCAACTAAAATATTAAACTCTTCAAAAAAATTTAAGTATCATTTTCCAAGGTCCTACCTTGTGTTTGATTTGGTATGACCTGGATATAACATTGTGTTTCTTGGTTGCACACCAATTATCATAAACTTGGAGAAGCTTGGTTCAAAGTGTTCCCATAGTGCTTGTTCATTTAGGTGTTTTGTTTTTAAGATAATCGAAACTGTTCCAAATGAATATGACCACCTTCGTGAATTGCCATGTGTTCATTATAAATGATTTGTGATTATTTTAAATGATTTTTTTTGTGTATAATCTTGGATTGCTCAAAATTATACTAGTTGATAACAATATGAACTTGTAAGGTATGTAGCAAAAACATTTAAAGGAGATAGTTAAGTAGAGACAATTATAATTTGCATGCATTTTGAAATCAAATAATAGTCACAACAAACATAAAAATTTGATTCAAACAACTAACAATCACAGCAACATGAATGAACAAATTTTAAATGTACACATTGTTGCCAATTTATCCAAGCAAAATAGTTACTTGCATAACTTGCAATGTTTCAAATTGCTTTTCCCATTCACAATTTTCTTACACTACCAAAAAATGTGGTTTTTTCAATTGAAAATTTTGATAAAAAAATCCCAATTGTCACCATGTTCAACTTGACCAAAGTGTCATTTTCAACAAGTTGATTTGAACTTAACCATTTTTTATTAGGTCTTTTTGGTTAGTTTTTTTGACTATATTATTTTACTATTGGAAAATATTTCAATAATGATTATATTATTTAATTTAAGTATTATAATACTATTAATAATAATATATTATAATTAAAATAATAACATTAACTTATGTTAATTTGTTCAACTACCTACATGGTTTTAATAATTAGTGTAAAAATCAATAATAATAAAATTATTTACCCACTTACCTACCCTATTTAGTTTGTGCCCCCTAAAATAAGCAGCCAACTTTAGCCCACCTTGCTTAAGGTGGTCTTGGCTACCTATCCAAACCATTTAAGGCCAAGGTAGCTTAAATAACCAAGGTTGCAAGTGTGAGGATTTAAACTCTTCACCTCCACTTTGAGAAATCAAGTCCTTACCATTATATTATCAGTTCAAAACATGAATGTTTTGTTCATTGTATTGTAATGAACTTGATTAATTTTTTTCATCTTGATGTACATATTGTAATATTAATCAATGAACTTCATTTTTTTACATTATTTATTTAGGTAGTAGGTTATGCCATGTTTTTAGGTACTTACTAGTAGGTACCATGTATATAGGTTTATTCTACATGTACTTAGTATGTACCTAGAATAACATGTAGATAGTTAGGCATAGTTAACTATTGACATGTTATTAGCTTAATCTTAAATTGTTAATAAATTTAAGTTATTGATTATACAATTAATTGTTGATTATGGATTATTTATTATTAAATATTAAACATCAACTAATTATTGTACTAAGCATAGGTGCTTACATGTGGCTAAAAGTAGCATGTAAGTAGCGTATTAAATTTTATAAATACCTATTAGGTGTAATATACCTAACCTATCTTAGGTATGAACTTAGGCTAGATATGTACCCTAGGCCAAACAATCTTATAAATTAAGTAGCCAAATTAGTATGGTCGATTTGACTAGGACTTGTTCATTTGACAAACCTATGTCCCTTTTGACTAAATGTTTGGCTTGTCACATGGCCCAAAAGGTCATTTTAGTCAATTGTCTCAATCAAAAGTAACTCATGTCTTTCACACCCCAAATGTTTAGTCAAAATGGCCATCCCTCTTGGTCAATGTGAACATTTTAATCAAGTTGGACATTTTAAAAAACCACGTTTTCTTGTAGTGCTAGATACCAATTACTTTGATGAGTCCATTGAATTCCTTGAAAAAACATGTTTCCCACACCTCAACCTTCTAGTGTTCAATATAATCAACAAGGGGGCTAAATGTCGAGTCCAAGTTCACTTTGCATATAACCCAAATCTTATTTTATTATTACTTTCATTTATTACATGCCAAACACTTTGTGTAGCCACTTTGTGAAATTTTCTTTTGAAATATCATTTTAGAGTATCTCAAGGTTTGTTTCATTAATTTTTTTGAATTCAACCACTTCAACCACTCAATTTTTTGAGCGGGTCAACATGTAACTTTTCAAATGTCATTTCTACATCCTCCTCACTTTAAATCATAATCATTTAATTTTTTTTTAAGAAATTCCAAACCAAGTGCAAGATTTGCCACATACCACCTTCCCAAAGTGAGTGTTGAAAGTCTTTCTTTTGTCATTTTTTTTTCACATGAGTTGTGCAATTTCTTGCTTAATTTTTTTTAAAACTTTAAGTACACTTTCATAATAATGATGGACAACCATATTTCTTGCAATAGTTGTCTCCTGTTATAGATTTGAAAAACCATGCACATCAATGTCTTTTGTTAGTTTTAGAATAGTGGAATATGCCAACACATCCATAAGTCAAATGTAACTTGATAGGAAACCATTTTTTACTAGTCACATTAAAAACTCAAGATTAACCATTTTCATATAGCCAATGTTTTATATGAATTTTGTAGTGTTTATTCTTCCTTTTAACCCCTTCCACAAATGAACTATGCTAGAAAAATGTTGTAATTTTCAAGCTTAAAAATTAATCAAATAAGAAAAAAGATGCATTAATTAACCTTACAAACATGGAATTTTTTAAAAATCCAAGAGAATTCAATAGTCCATTGTGATCAAATTGGAGTCTTAAATCTAAAGTCGTGAATTTATTTTTAAATTCTAAAACCATGAAGGAAGGTAAAAAATATATTAGATTCAATTGCAAAGAAAATACAACTACAATCATCAATTCATATCCACAATCTTGAACACAAGTCTTCTATTCATGTATGCAGGAATGAAAATAAAATTCATACACTATATAAGTAAATTGATCATGGCCTTTCTTGTTTTGCACCACACCTTTTTTTTCTAGCCAATGTTGTTTTGTATTGTGAGTTGGGAATAATTCATTTAAATTACTTCAAAGGGATTTGTCCCATGCTTTGAGTGTGATACAACATGTGGAGAATGATCCCTTTCACATGGTCATTTTGAATTACAACATCATTACACATGAATGTATGAACCTTCCAACCATAAATAAAAATTGATATATATATATAGTTTGAGATATCCTTACTTCTTAATATTTGTCATGGCAATAGGTAATTGTATCACGTTGTTTGTGCCCTCCAAGATGATGCACTTAGGCATGATGACCCATTCCCTACTTCATGGTGGACTTTGTCAATGAAGTGATACCAAGCTTTCAATTTGTGATTACCATCCCAAACAAAAAACATTTTGTTTGAATATTTGTTGAGGCCTATAAGAACTTTTCAAATTTCATGTTCTTCTTTCTTCAATGTTTGTTTCAACCTTGCACAATCTTTGAGGTCACATCCATATCCTCTAGACCAAATTATTTGTTTGGGAAACATAAAAAACCATGTCATCTTCCTTGTACCCAAGTTGGAAACTAGCTTCCATTTTTTGGATATCCATTAATAATGCAAGATGCATTATTGCCATGGACACCATTTTGCATGAAGAGATACAAAATTTAACTTGGTATGAAGCTACAATTTCAACCTCTTTAACCAAGACATGCTTGAAACTTTATGTTCAGCTTGCATAGACATGATCCTTTTGTCAAAGCATAGTGAATCATCTTGATTTTGCTGGAAATATTGGCAAATAATAATATAGATTTGCATCATTTGACATATGCACATAATTCAAACCACACCTTTGCAATTGAATATGTAACATATGTAAAGACGTTGAATTTTTCGTCCAACATGGTTTTTAATTTGTTTGATTGTGATGTAACCTTGATAGATAATCTCCATCCAAGATTGACAATCTAAGTTGTTTTAATTATTATACATAATTTTTAAATTTTAAACCAATTAATTATAAATTTCATATTATATATATTGTATTAACATATATGTTGGGGTTGTTAAATGTGATCCATGACACACATGCCGCACATGAATGAATGCAAGGCCAAATGTGTGAAATGTAAATTTTAATGTTCATAATTTACATATTTCAACAACATGTTACAACAATGAAGGTCGATGGCATAAAAAATGAAAGGCCCTAAGGTTCACCTTTAGGGGCTTCGAAATGCCTAGTTTACATTGCAAAATTGGCCATACTAAACTATCTCTAATTCATTCCATTTACTAGAAGAAATTTCAAGGTTCAATTTCTAGTCCTTTCTTCTCTTGTGCCTCAATGATAGAATTTTGGGACCTAACATCCATTATTGAACTATCCATCAAAAGCCACAAGAATAAATCCCCCAAAAATTAACCAATGCATTTGCAATTATTTCACACCCTTAACAATTTTGCAACTATAGTATAATTACATTTGCAACTAATAACATCTTCATTGTACACTTTATAATTGTTTTCATCCATGATCATGCCCATATGTCACAAATTTAGTTGCAAATAAAACCAAACTTAATCACACCATTAGGGTGTTAACATAGCCCATAATGGGGTCTGATCATAGTCAAACGAACCAATAATGACAAAGGACTCAACCACAAATGGGCCCTTTTTGAACATTTTGATTTTTTCATAGAAAATTTTTTTTGAAGGATTTTTTTCTGCAATGTGTGCTTAAAAATATTGACAAGTACCCCAATAAATTACATTACTTGTGTTAGTTTTTTTGAATAAATATGAAAATTTCTAAAAGTGCACAAATTTTGCTAGATTTTATGTTTTGTTTTGAAAAATGATCATAATTTCAAATCATGTTAAAATATGATAACAATTTCAAGCTTTAGTTTTTTGTATCATAAGCCATAACTTTGTTCATATGTCATACACATCATGACCCATTTACATCTAGCAAATGATTTGTAAAATTAATTTTTTTAAAAACAATATTTTGAGTTTCCAATACCACAATTTTAAAATTATGAGTGTTTTTCATATGTGGATGGTATGTTATTATCATTTCAAATTTTTTCCCATCAAAATTTCTTTATTAAAAGAGTCGTTGACCTAATGCTTAGTAATACTAATTTTGGGGTGTTAAAGTTCAAAAGTCTTAAGTACTAAAACCAACACTCAATTTATTAAATTACATGAATTTTTTTTGAATTCTTCAACACTCATATAATTTTTTTAGCACATATTTCCTTGATCAACATGACATTAAAATGCTATTAAATAAATATGTTAAAAAAAATTGATGGTTTTTCAGTTGTTCAACATGGTTTTTGGTTCATTTGATTATGATTACACCCAATGGTATGCATATGTGTATTAAATTATTTTTTGAAAAATATGTGTACTTTTATTAAGTTCTATTAAGGGTATAATGGGGGGTATGTTTCCATTGGTGTATTTATAAAATTTATATTTAGGCAAATTAACTACTTACTTATCTATATAACTTCACCTACCTATTTAACTTAAGTTACGTACCCACCTAACATAACTACCTATTTATTAATTAATTGATAACTAATAGTTAATATTTAGTATTAATAATTAATAATTAATATTAATTTACTAATTTATTGATTATTTAAAAACCATTAATGAATTTTTTTAACCAATAAGTTCGTTAATTATTTTTTGCTTAGTTTTATTATATATAATTTATAAAATGGAAACATAAGACAAAGGATATGAAAAACAATTAGTTGTAACCTAATTTGTAACAAAGTTGTAATTTTAATTTTTATCCCATAGGTTTTGTCTTTTGTTTCCATTTTGATAACTATATAATGAAGAAGTTTTGTCATACATTTTCACATTAAAAAACACATGTCAATTGGGATGAGCCAATCAACGGAGTTTAACCTTAAAGTTAAACTTAAGAAAATATTTACTCACCTTTTTAGTTTATCTACTTACTTACCTATCCACATAATCCCATTTACCTATTTACTTAGTTTGACCTATCTACCTATTTAGTCCAACCTACCCAACTAAATATCGATTTTAATTCATTTTGATTGCAAAATGTCACATGACATATTTATATTGATATGTCATGTGTCACAATTTAAAACCATTTAATATAGACAATGAAGATGCACTATGTTAGAAAGGCCTGTCATACTACAATTAAAGTAGGGTTTCTCATCGTTTTTACAAGAAAGCCCCATTATTTATGGTGCCCAAAGAATAGATGGGGGTGCAAATGGGATAACACAAGCCACACCCACTTGCTTTTTGAGATTTTGGAAAATATTCCTAAAATATTTTTAAAAAAATCTTCGAAAAAATACTTAAATTTTTTTTTTAAAATTCTTTTAAAAAGTAAACATTACAATGCTTAATGAGTGTTTTTGTTGAATTTTTATTCATTGGATTAATTTCAAATAATTTACATGTTCCCATGATATGTTAAAAATACAATTATATAAAAAATCTTAGAATTTCAATATCAAATTAAATTATGACTTTAAAACATGAAAAAACCAAGCAAATGTTACACTTGTTATGGTACGTATTATTGTAGTTGCACCCATGGAGCCCTTTTCTTTGTGCATCTATCACATTAAAAATCAACGAAAATGAACTAAAGGCAAGCCAAAACGAAATCAAAGGTGCTACAAATGTTATTTTACTTTAATCTTGCATGTCATTTTTTCCCCAAAATAATTTTTTCATACGAATGATTTTTTTGGCAACTTGTTATGAAAAATGATTAGAATTGCCCTAATAAGTCAAAAAAAAAATTTTTTTGAATAAATATAAATTTGTAAAAATGTATAGATTCTTTGCAAATCTTATTTTTCATCGTGAAAAATGATGATAATTTGAAATCATACCAAAAAATGTTAAAATTTTCAAAGTGAATTTAATAATATATATATATATATATCATGTACATTATACTCCATTTATATTTGGTAAAACATTTTTGAAGTTGTGAAATTGTGAATGTTTTTTTAGTGTGTCTAATAGGTTATTATCACTCATATTTTTTTACCATCAACTTATTTCTATTATATGAGTTCTTTGAAAGTCTTTTATAATTTTTTTTTAATGACATAATTTTTCATTTTCAAAAGTCCTTAATTAAACCAAAACTTAAAATTGGATCAAATGAATTTTTAATTTGAATTTCTTGATATTCATGTGTGTTAAAAAAGAATAATGTGCTATGATTACCATGGTTTTAAATGGAAATAATTAAATAAATCTTTATTTTTTTACAACATAATTTGACATTTAACACCTTTTGTGACTCCTTTGATTATGTTTTGACCCAAACGAGAAAGCTAGAGCCTTTCAAAATAGGGGTGGGTTGTTTTTACAAAAAAATCCTAATTGAACAATTCATAGCCTATTTCCAAACCTTTCAAAAAAATCTTTAAATATTATTTGTTGCATTTAGGGTTCAAAGATGATTTGTAGAGTTTAAGATGGTAATTTCAGAGCAGTTTAAATTGTTCAATTTGAACAAAAAATGAAAAAGCAATGCATTGATGAAGAAAAATGAAAAAAATTACGTTTTGGAATTTGAAAAAATATATTTTCTTTATTGCTCTTTTTTAGTTGTTTTTTTGGATTTGCATTTCGAAGATGATTTATAAAGCTTGAGAAGGCACTCTTATAACATTTTAAATCATTCAAAATGAAAAAGAATTGAGAATGGGTTGCAAAGTTTTTACGGTGTTCCAAAATCTTGTCACAATGTCACTTTGTTTTGTCTTTTTTACCATGTAAAGATACATTTATGGATGATTATGATGGAATCTAGCATTTTAATAGTTTAAAATATAGTTCTTTTGAAAAATTTGACAACTTTTGATTCGTTATTTTCTATGGAGATCAAAATATAAGGATTATAGTAAGGACTAGGCCCTTTTCATCTTGTGTGGTACACCTTAGAGGATTTTCACCAATGGATCAAAATATAGGGTAAAAAAAGATTGTAGTAAGGATTAAGCCCATTCATTTCGTCCTGTGTGGTACACCTTAAAAAAATTTCAACCAAAGATTTGTTGAAATGTTTTGTGACGAGCTAATGTTTGATGATTGGACCAATTTACCCTATCTATTTTAAAAACAAAATAACTTCATTTAAATTATTATTTTTTTGCCACATCTCATAATTTAACTTGCTGATTTTTGTGATAATATAGTAATGGCGTACAATAATATACATATGATGAAATATTTACTAACCATTGATTTCATTCACAATTGTAACTAATGTTTTATGCAACTTGTTTAATATAACTAAATTTTTTTTAATAACAAATGTCCTTTACACCTAAAATATAGTTACAAATGATAGTTTTTTTTTCCCAAGTTCCCTTCTATTGAACCCATTAGAACTCAGTTATGGATGAAACACTTGACTAAGGTACCAAGCTTCCAGCCTATCCAGTAAACTATCCTACTTCCACCTAGTGCACTACCGAGGTAACTATCTATGTAAGTGGGTAGTTATCAAAGGTCAACTTAGGCAGGGAAATGTCAGTGGAACTAACTAACTAGTCTGTAGCTAGGAAAGTAGGGTTTAAGCACTTGGTGGGTATGAAGTAGGTGGATGGATGTAGTTAGCCTGGACATGGCTAATTACCACTGTCATTTTAGCAATGGGACAGGAATTTACAATGAAAAAGTGTTTCCTATCCACATACTGTCCATCCTGCATGGAGAGCTTGTGGGTGGTAGTTTAGGGTTTAGGGTCTAGAGGTAGAATCGAATCTGAGCCAAAACCCACCAGTTGTGCACCATCCTGATTACAATTCAGTTGTGGTTCACCCTTTGCTTGCTTGGTAGCTTATTGTGTGATTAAAATCCTCACACTACCTCACACTACCTCACACTAGACCAAGGTTAGTCATAAATACCTATATGAAAGTGGGTTTAAGGTTTCAAAGATGACCAGGCAGAGAATGTAAAGTGGTTACCATGTAGTTAGGAGGGCACTTGGTGCTAACTGGGTAGGTGGATGCTCTGTGGATAGTTCTAGTCTATTGCCAACCATTGTGGTTAAAGCTCTGGGATGATGGGAGTCACACCTCCACCAGAGGATGCACACACGCCCCACCCCTCTTCCTTCTCCCATGCATTCATTGCTTGCACCCGTTCCCATCCACACAGCCAGACAGAGCTGCCTTCTTCCAAGCTTCTCAACACACAGTGGGAAAGCAGCCAACATCACAGCCAGCTTTGTGGGACACACTGTGACATCCATAAGAAAAGATCCACAACTGTTTTGAGCTCGGACCTTCCGTGATCTTCTGGTAGTGGCCACCTTGTGTCTCATCAATTCTCGTCAAATCTCTTCATACCAGAGACTAATGTTGTAAGTAGTGCATGAAAGTTGAAGCTGGGTGGAACTCCAGGACTCAACCTGCCGTAGTAATTTGGAAGATTCCAGGGTTGAATCATTTAAAAAAAAATTAGGGGTACTGAATAGTAAGTCTATTGGCATTTTGCTTAAGTGATCAATATGAAGATCTGATCAAAACTACTCCATATAGTAGAGTTAGGTTTGTAGCTTGGATAGGTGCCTACATGTACAATGGTTGGGTATGTATCTGGTAAAGTACTGGGGTCTTTGGTACTGAACTACCAGAATATTAAGTCATCAGCAATAGAACTGAATTGGCAAGTTTAGTAAGTTGCATAGTTAAGTACTGCAGGATTAACTCTAGATGACTTAATCAACTCAAGGCAGATAGACGATCATGGGTAACTTGCAGAACTTTAATAAGTCCCAGCAACAGATGAATACTACACTCTAAAACATTATGCAAGTTACTGTAAGATACCAAGAGATGTGCATGCAGAGATTTCCCAGACTTCATTTCAAACTGATCAAAACCTAATTTGAACAATAAACTAACTATGCAACATTTTGGAGAGAGATAATTCTGAGCTGGAGTTACCTACAGGGGGTTTGAAATTCTTGTACCTACCACTACCACCTTGTCTCTGATCACTTTACTTTCCTGGACAAAACAATGTACCCACAAGAACGTACATTTTATTTTTTGCACGTCAATGTACATATATAATATATTCTACATGCATGATAGAAACAGGGTGTATAAATTACCATGCTCAGATGGCTTTATTTACTAGTGTTAACATCATTTCGAAGAGGTTTTGCTCAACCTTGAATTTGCAGAAGCATATATCTCTCTACAACCCATGATCATCTCATTAGTTCTTGCACCAACTTTGGGTGATTGCAATTAGTTGTGAAGCAACTGAATTTTGAGTATTCATGAAGCACAGGATTTTGCTTAAAAGTCAGTTAAAAATATTTTGGTATGAATTTCATTTAAGAAACACTCTTGCATGATTATCCAGGCCCAGTGTCAGTGAGATATGAGCAGCAGCAGCTGTAGTGTAGTGCAAGTGTGATCTCTTTACCTTGGCCTTGAGCCTTTGGACATTAATAACTAATTGATCATGGTTAGTGTTTACCTGCACGTGTGTATGCATAAACAATTTGGAGATCAATTTTCTTCCAAATTATTCAATACAAAACTAAAAAAGTCTACCACAATTTTGCCCAAGCTCCTACATATATATAATATTAGTTATGTGGAGGAACTTGGGGCAAAATATCAACACTACATTGAGTTATATAAGTTATTTATAATGGATCCCCTTAGTTATGAAATAATTTGTTTATGAAGTTCAGTTAAATGATACCTTAATTTACTCAATATATTGTTGACCCTGATATTTTTGTACAATTTTAACTAATCTAAAATGCAGGTGGCAAGTCATGAGAGCAGCCATATGGATGTGAATTGTCTATGAAAACAATAGATGGACATCCAATATTGATAATTTAAACCTAGTTTAATAAATCTGGCCCCATGATTTATACTTTGAAATTATCTGGGTTTAATCATCATTGAATTCCAGCTATCATGCCCAGGCAAGCTTCTCAGAGTCCACAAGACAAGATTATTAGATTATGTATTAAAACTAATTAGACATTCCCTGGTCCTATTAACTAGCTGCCAGCTTTGGAAGTGGTCTCAAGGTATTTCACCACCTTGAATTAGGACATGATATATTAAGTAAATACTATTTAGGAAATGAATTTTTTTTGATGTTACATCAGTGTATTTAATAACAAACCAAATTGTTAATTTGTGGTGGGTATAGAAAACCATGTTCACTTCAATGCAGCAAGTTGGGCAACTAAGGTGTTACATCCTTCAAAGTTTTTGGGACCCACATGTGTTCACACAAATGTAAAATATTTTGGAAAGTTGAAGTGCACTTGGAAATATTTCCTTATTACATATAGAGAGATCTAATTATATTATCTGAAGGTCCCTAATTATAATGTAACCCCAACAACTTATGAGATATGAAAAGACATCACTATCAAACAATTGGGGATGCCATCATGGGATAGTGGC